>JASUUI010000237.1:0-16179 GCA_030444775.1 Atalantia buxifolia | reverse complement strand
GATGCTTCGTTCAGTTACGTATTGCTGAATATCATAATATGTCAAGTATGGTTATTACGGTAACCATTGTAAATCCGCATTTATTATCCCATTAAGACTAGTCACCTCTGTGCTTAATTTTAGGGAAATAGATAAATTTGAAAATGTAAATGAGGAAATCGGTGGGCGAATTTGATGAGGAAAAATTTGGAGGATCTGTCAAAACTCATCACCAAATTAGTGGCAATGCTAGCAATTGTCAAAATGCATGTGGTAGCAAGTTGAATTTTGGATGTAGAAATTCCAGGAGGAAAGATACTGTGATGGGCATGATGTTGAAAAAGAAAGAAGGAAAAATTAAGCTAAAAATTAAGTTTGAAAATTAAAATTTAGGTTGTATTGTGAACATTAGAGCCACCTTTTTGACTTTCTAGTAGGCGGATGATAGATGAATTTGACCTTAGAATCAAACTTTGATGCAAATGATACAAACCTTGGCAAGTAGACTGGTAGTAATCAATTTAGTTTTAAGATCGAATCTAATCACCAAATGGAATGGAACCCTCGACTCGATGCTTATTAGCTTCGAACCTTGGTATGTGAGAGACACCACAATCAGGACATGGATGGTCTGATTGATAAGTCGAAGTTTGAATGTCACGAAATCCGACAGTTCGAGAGTTCATTAAAGAACGAGAATTAACTCTCTTACCAATTGCATAAAAAAAAACTTCTTAAGTATTTGTGGATATGAGTACATTATATGAAGTGATTTACAAAAATTTTGAAATAAATCCTAAACCCAATCAAATCGAATCGAATCTTCCTTAATAGGAAAGAATCTAAAGCCCAAATCGAATCTGTCTGAAATCATTATGAAGAATTTAAAACCCAAATGAGTCTAATCTAAATGAATGGAAAAGAATCTAAACGAATCGGGACACGAATTGAACAAATACTTATCGATTAAATGGGCTAGAGTGATTAAAAATAAAAGCCCAACTAATTTGTTTCCCACTATGTACCTCATCAAAGAAGCGAGAAAGAGAATTTGAAAAAGGAAAATAATATATTTTCCACCATAATGCAAGCCCGCTCTCTATTTCATGGAGCGTGATTATTTGAAACTTGGGAGCACAGATCATGCATTTATCATATGCGATTCCTTCCATGTGGCCTTAGCGAATATGATGAGCCAAGTATGATCAATCCATTCACGATGTTTAACAGATTTTAACTTTCAAGCTCTTATCACTTGATAGTGATAACTTGAATAGGATCTGAATATGCCCGTTCCATGTACTTGTGAGTTTATCGCTTAATCATCATTCTCCTGCTGATTGTCCTCAATCATCCACCTACATCAAAAGGACTCAAATCGAAGCATTAAGTAGCACTTAAATTGTCTCACGGAAAATCAGTTTGTGTTGGCACTGGGTGTTTCGAGGACTGCATGATAGGTGTGAATCACGAACTCCTTGGGCCATACGTAGGTCTTGCCTTCGTTCCTGACACTCGAACCAACGCATTACAACTCCTTATCGTAAGTAGGGTAGTTTAAGGCTGCCCCACTCAAATTTTCCTTATCAACACATTATACCTGTTGCTACTGTGAATCCACAGAAACAGTTGTGGTGGCTACACTTCTTCGTATTGTAAACAACTTTTCTTTTAAGCACCTCTAAAAGCAGATTTCAAATGTACTACATGATCATTTATGTTTTGCTATAAACAAGGATATCATCTAAATAAACAACAACAAACTTGCCAATAAAAGCTGCATAAGACATGATTCATAAGTCTCTAAATACAAAGGTCTTTCAGGCATTAGTTGGACAAAGGCATGACTAACTATTCATACAAACCATATTTTATTTTTAAAGTAGTTTTCCATTCATCTCCTTTCATTCTAATTTGATGATATCCACTTTTTAAATCATGTTTTGGAAAAATACACAAGACCTGTAATTCATCAAGGTGTAGCCTAGGAATGAGATGTCGATACTTTACCCGTTATGTTGTTGATGGCTCGACTGATCAGCCACACATCCTGCATGTCCCATCTTTCTTAGGAGTAATAAGCGGGAGGCACATAGTTTCTTGTTGTGTCTCACGTACCTTTTTCTATAGAATTAATTAACTTACCTTTGATTCTTAAATCTTCGGTTACTCTGTAAGATGGTCTATTTAGATAGGCTGTGCCTGAAATTAATTTGATGTCAATCCCTCAGATTGAGTAAACATATATTATGTTTCCTCGGAAAGGCATCCTCATACTCTAGCAAAAAAGTAATGGGAGTACATAAAAATGAGGAAATGAAATTGAATTCGTTAGTGTTCTAAAAATGCTTCTTTGTACAAAGAAGTATAATGTTGTTTGATGAAAACAACTCTTTTTCTTCTCTCCTATTTAAACTGAAAATTCTTATTTTCCATCTAATTTTTCACTCAATAGCGTATTTTCTTTAGTTTTTCTCTCGCATTTTCCTTAATCTCTTTTGAATTTACTCTCTTTTTCTCTCTTTTCTCTCTTTTTCTTTTTCCTCACTCTCTCTCATGTGCTGTTTAGTCTCCACGTAAGCTTTGCTTTGGTGTCAATGCTGGAACAAAGAGTGATGTTGCGTTCATTAAAATACAAATGAATAGCTGTGGCAAAGCCATCATATTTCATGCGTACGTCAATTTCTAAGGCCGCCCAAGTAACATGTGTTCAACTGCATTGGCACTGTCATAAGCTACCTTATCACCTTGCCAATCCCGAAGAAAGTCAGTGGTACACGCTTGTTCACTTTCCTTCACCACTGTCGTTTAACCATTGTAGTTTGTATAGTTGTGGGTGTAAGTGTCAAGAAAGCCTAACTCTCTACCATGATAGTACTAGCAACATTAGTACAACTTCCCTCCATCAATAATCATATAAGTACTGTCTTGAACATAGTACCTAGTATGGAAAATATTTTCAGTACTTTGCTTCGTGTACTTTTACTTGCACATTTAAAGCTCTCGTTACCCTAAACAAATTTCTTCTGAGCTTACCATACTCTTCCATCGCCCGACGTCTCTGTGTGACGTCTTCCATTTCAACTTGATTACATTCTCACCATTGTCACTTAACACCATAACTCTATTATTCACACATTCACTTGTGATATGCCTGCCTTGACATTCGGCTCTTGTGTCTGCGATTAACACAATAGTAGAATCACGGTATTGCCTTGTAGTATACTTGGAGTACCGGTTATTTGCTTAGGTCTTGATGGGCTGTGGCCTCGTCTCATTGCCGCTCAGCCAGGAGTGGAACTCGAGCTTGGGGCTGCATAGTGTACCCTCCTCTTGAGTTGATGCTCAATTTTGATAGCTTGGACCATCTCTTCAATCTCTACAAAATGTTGCAGCTAAAGCCTTATACGTAATCTCCCGGAGATTAAGACCATTTAAGAATGCGGTACCATGGTGGCTTCTTATCCTCCTCATTTGTTTAATCCATGAAATCTCCGTTTTTATTTTATAATAATCTCGTAGCCCGTACCTTGTGTAAGCGTTGTAATTTTTTGGTGAAGTCTCCCGATGTGTTCGTACGGCGTCTTACCATTATGATTTCATTTTATCGGTGTCTCGGTGGGCGTTCCACATTCAAATCTCCCTACTTATAACAAACTTATCCTGAAGTAATAGCATGAGTGAAAACTCAATCATGACCAATTTTACCTTTTTGCCTTTGAATAATTGTGGCGAGTCAAATATGAACTACTATTTTTTTCTCGTTCAAGGTATACTTAAAATTGATTTTCTTGAAAAAATGGAATCTTCATCTTTATGCAACAATCATCTACAGTGCCAGCTCTCACCCTTGTCCGAGTCTCTCATGTTCTACACTGAGTCTCGCTTTACATTTATACCATTCACACTAATAGTCATCAATCCTAACTCACTCTGGTTGGAGCTCTTCTCTTCACGTGCTTGGGAGCAGGTTGTGGCCCTTTGCATGTGTGTTCTCACGCCAGTCAGAACAGCTTGTGTATGAGCTACAATTGACCTAAATGTCCTTCCTCATCTCTCCCATCAATGCTTGAATTTATGAAATTTTAGTGAATTCACAGTTGATCTCTTGTTGTGTTTTGTTCTAGGTTGTGAGACATGCTCCCATGCTCCACAAAGAAAGTTAGAAATAATGTGGAAGGGACCTCACCTCCTCTCTTATAGCATTTCCCTCCAAGAAAATAGATCACTCAATTCCACAACAAATGTTTTACACTCCAAGTGTTCAGCTACACCTGTCTGACTTTCTCTTGCACTTTACTACATCTTGATAATCATATTAGGTTCTTAACAAACTAATCAAACCAATATTAGGTTTCAGCAGCAATTCTAAAGATGATATGAGGAAATTTAATTTCAAGAGTAAGAAGAAATGTGTACGAAGTCGAGGATTTAATTTAAACAAGGTACACTACACTGTAATTAAAACTTGTTTTAGACTTTAAGACACAAATAATGAAAAAAATGAAAGATTTTTTAAGAGGAGGTTGGAGAATTTTTTTAAAGAAAAATAGAGGTAAAACTTATGGATTTAAGAAGGAATTAAACCACAAGAATACAAAAATTGATTTAAAAAATAAGATTGTTCGTTAGCACTTTGATTCCATGAAATCTGTTCACAACAGCTATTTTCTTATTTAGTTATAGATACTAGAACAGGATGAAAAATTCAAACAAGAATGAAAAACAATAAAGATAGATAGATTTGACTGGAATCTAGGTACGATGCAAATGATATGAATCACATCAGGTGTGTGACCGTCAATTTGGCTTACCAGATCGATCTAAATCGATGTGTGGAATGGAAGCTCGTGATACTTATTGAAAGCCTGAACCTTGGTATGTGAAGACACCACAATCAGTTATGGATGGTCTGATTGATAAGTCAAGGATTTGAGCGTAATCAATCGATAAAGTTTAAAGAGTTAGTAAAGAACCAAGATAATTAACTTTCTCTGCATGGTGCATAAAAAAACTTCTTACATTGTTTACTAGATATGAGTACATTATATGGGTTAGTTACAAATTTTGAAATAAATCCTAAACCAAAAATCAGTTAAATTGAATTCTTACTAATAGGAAAATCTAAACCAAATCGGAGAATCTCAAAAAAGTAAATAGGAAAGAATTAAACAAATCAGAATCCTAATCTAAGTAAATAGTAAAGAATCTAAATCAAATGAGCCCTAGTGGCTTAAATTCCTTACATCAATTAAATCGAAACTAGGAGATTGAAATAAAACTAAGCGGTTGTTTCTTTAATAGCCTCCTCGAGAATGAGAAGAATCTTAAAAAAGAAAAATAATATATTTTTCGCCATAATGCCACAAACCAACTCTCTTGCTGGAGCGTGATTATTTGGAAACTTGAGCATGAATCATACATTTATCATGTGCGATTCCTTGGCGGCCCTTCGAATTTGATTGAGTTCAAGTTGCGAATCAATGCATTAAGTGCTTTTTTGAATTTCTTTAGTTGAGCTCTTGTACTTGGTCCGGCGAGAACTTGAGAAGAGGATCTGAATATGCCTATCCCATTTTGCTTGTAATGATTTTATCCTTAATCTCCATCGTTCCTGTTTGCTCGGAGAATCTACTATTTAACTCCATTAATTGAAAATCTATTACAGCATTAAATATAACAAAGTGATAATGATGTTCAATTGTAACATAATCTTTTGTTGATAAAGAGCGTCATGTACCTTCTATATAACAATCACTAATATCAAGCATAACAATATCATATTTTCACGAGAAAGATACTACATGATAAAATCATCCCATCCACTATCTCAGGACTCTTGCAAAGTCTTTTGTATTGATAATTTAAAGCATTCAAGATGTCCAATGATTTTTGTTTGTAATGCTTGACAAAGAATATCAGAAATTCCAAGAACTTTATTCAATAAAAGCAAAATAAACACAAACTCAAAGGATCCATTTCCCTATATGCACCTTTAGCTTCTCCACATATCTCAACTAGATCCATCATTAATCATCTTTCCTTAAACTTCAAGTATTGCACCAAACATCTCGATAAACCTACTAATTGAAGTAAAATGTGAGGCTCCGACGTGTGTATCTCAGCCTTTTGTAAGTTCTAGCTTGATTAACCTTGCCGTCTCAAGCTCTTCTAAAGCTGTCAAATCTATAATTTCTTTTTCTCTAGCAGATTTTAACTCAGAATAACGCTTGAAAGAAGCACTAGCAAAGTTAATAATAGAGCTCAACTTGAAAAAAATAGCCATACCTCATGCTTCTTTAGATCTTTTGGCCGAATACGAGTTATAATCGATGAGCAAAATAATATACATAATAATCATATGGACAATCATTGAGAAATAAATATTGTAATCCATTCCGTTCCACCGCGATATTACTAGCACCATCATACCCTGACCTCTTAAATTTTCAACTAAAGATTGTACCAAGCAAGCGCATTGCATATCTCATTTTTAAAGTCAAGGCCTTTGTGTCATGACATTCACAATTTCAAAGAAATGTTCTCGATTAAAACCACCACAATCAACATATCTCAAAATAATAGCCATTTTTTCTTTGTGAGATTCATCTAGTGCCTCGTCAACTATGATACAAATTTAGCATCACCTACTTCCTCTGAATCTTATGCCGTACTTTATAGCAATAATATTCAATAACTCCTTTTGAATATTAGGTTATGTATTAGGCATTTAGGAGCATTTTCTAACACACTTATATTAATCTCCTCATTCATTGTTGCTAACAACTTACTTAATTCAATAAAATTTCCACGATTAAGAGAATTAACCGACTCATCATGAACTCTAAAAGCAGATGCTTGTTTTACTAACCACTTGGTAGATACTATCGAGATTTTAAGTCGTAGTCTATTCTCCAAAATTTGTTGTGAAGATTGTGCATTCATTCTCTTATCAATATGTTTGGATGGATCCTTTAAATTGCTCCATTTTGACATGGCATCATTGTGAGAAGAACCATGACCTCCTTCATGTTGAGCAAAAGGACATGTTTTTTCAAAACCAACATACTTCCAATTTTGAACCCCATCAACAATAAATGCATCATTCTTAGATGGCTTATCATAAAAAATATGGCATGGAAAACAAAATGCTTTTTCTTTTGATACTGAATATTCAAGCCAAGGAAATTTCAAGAACCAAGAAAATTGAAATCGACGGTTTTGCGTACCATGTTTAGTCGATGGATACTTTTGTAGTTTGGGTTGAAATGGTCTCATATTTATATACGCCATCTGCACATGTTCACGCTTGTCAATGGGAAAAGTACTTATTGAAAAATGCAATCTGGGATCACGTTCTAAATAGGGCGTGTCAATAATAGATGGAGTATCAACTTTCTCAAATTCGACTCTTTGAGACTTAGGTGGAGAACTTGAGGCATCAATGTTGCACATAAAACTTGTCCCATTTGATGATTGACCATCATTTACTTTAGTTAAGAAAGGAGGGTTTTACCTCAGTTTGGATTGTTGTTTGACATTATAACCTATCACAACATGTAATTGTATAAGAATCAAGAAATCATTAAAAGTGTTATAAGCTATATATTCTACTAATTTTAAATATATTTAAAGTCGCAAAATAAAAAAAAATCAACGTTAAAAGCTCATACAAGACAATATATGGTTAATACAAATGCCCATGCCTATCAATTTTTTTTAAAAAAAATTGTAAAATATTAGAATAATAAGAAAAAAAAATTAATAGATAAACAACAAGATTTGAGTTAATTTAATAAAATGGGGAAGTTCAATAAACAAATTTATTTATTTATTTATTAGACAATTTATTATTTATTCATTCTAACATAGAGATGCCAACCACCAATTAGAATTATATGGTAACTAACGAATCAACAATCACCAAAAAATTATTACCCAAATCTCAATTTTTGATATTTATTTAATTATTTATACTTTATACTTAATTATTGCAAAAAAGAGAATCACAGAAAAAATGTTTTGATTTCACCCGTGCTTGTAAATGTGTGAGAGAGAGAGAGAGAGAGCTGTAATAAATTAATTCATGCTTGTAAACGGAGGAGGGAACTGTCATAAATTAAAATAGGTTGTGATTTTTACCAATTAAAAATTGAATGGAAAGTGCTTGAGCCGAAAAGAAGTGAAGCAAGGAGCACCATACCCACGGGAGTGAGGGATTTTATTTTTGCTCTTTGGATGGATGCAAAAGGGGAAACAAGGAAAGGTAATGAGAATAGGAAAAAGTGAATATTATTTTATGTATTTAATGTCAATTCTGTAATTTTTGAATAACTTTTAAAATTTTTTTTTTGGGGCTAGACCGGGCTAGCGTAGGCATGGGTCTGCCTCCTTTCCTAGATAAAGTTTTGGCTATAAACACAAGCTCTCAATTTAGAGCTTGCATCCAGTGTGAAGAGTCAAGTCGAGAGTTGTGAGAGAAATTCGAGAGCTTAAAATTATAAGCTCTTGTTTGAGTGATTTGAGAGTTTGGATGTGTTGGGGCTTTGGAGAGTGAGCTAAAATACTACAATACTTATAACTCCTTTTCACTAATAAAATATTTCCTTCTATTCGCCCGTGGATGTAGGCTAAAAGTGAACCACATAATTTAAATTGTCCTCTTTGTGCTTGTTCTTTATTTTCTTCTAATTTCATTTTAGGCATGGCTCTGCTTCACCCATTAATTTCTAGCAGGATCTCTCTGCAAGTATCTACTTGACCTACAATCTATCTATATATATATATATATATATATACAAGTTAAAATTTAAAAATGTTACGCTAATCTAAGTTCCTAAACCTAAACGCAACCTAACTGTATTTACTCTCATCAAATAACCAAATTGCAAATCCCTTAGCCAAATTAACTCTGCCAAAGGAACAAGACTGAAGTACTCATGTTTGCCATACATTCCTCTTAGGTCTTGTTCCATTTTTAAAAACCACTCTCTTGTCTTCACCACTTCCACTAGCAACGGGCATGGTGGGGTTTGATAATTATGTTTTTTTCTGGTTCATATTGGAAAACCCACAAAATAATAATAACTCGGCCAAAAGGGTCACAGAACATACCTCAAAAAGAGTTTCTTGAGAATCACTGACAGTAAGAAAAACTCAATTTTAGGTTGTGTTTTCTTGCCGGAGTGGGAGATGAGAGTGGGGAGTGTGGATTCTTTTCACTCTAGCGTTCACTTACTCGTTTAAAGAGAGGAATGGAAGTCTAACTCCATAGATTCTACTTATGTTTAGGGTGAGGAGGGGGAATAGTGTTAGGTTACTTCGGACACTACAAAATAAAAATTACATACAAGTAATATAAAAAAGTGAACAATGATTTTTTTTTTAATTTCTAAAATGAACAAAGCTTATTTATATAAGTTAGCATTGCTATCTTTAGATTTCAAATGATTGTTTTGGCATCATTAATATCACAAAGACAATATATTTCAAGAAAAAAATTATTTTTCCTTTAACAATTAGCTACTAAACTCAACAAAATCTGAGAGTTGTGTTGTTTTTTTTATTACATTTTCGATGACGACATATGACAAGGCACATGTCTAAACAACTAACTACGCTTTTCAAAATTACCCATTAAACTATAAGTCGTTTGCATCATAAAATCATATTTAAAAAAATGCTTGCTTGAGACTCAAGATTTTGTAATTTTTTTATTTCTTAACTTGCTTCTATTATTCTTGCTCTTGCATATCACTTTACCAAAAGTATTCTATTAAGTATTAAAGAAAAAAGATTAATAACACAATTCGCTAAGAATAATGGGGTGTACAAAGTGACAAGAATAATTTTTTTTATATTTTTTTAATCCTTTTCATTGACTAAATTTAAAGTGAGAAATCTATAATATATGATAAAATACATTAAGCTAACAAGCAAATTAATTGGTTAGAGATTCAAATTTCAGCTCAAATATATTATGAAAAGTTTAAACATGTATCTCACTAGACCAAATTATGAAAGGCTCAAAACCCACAAAAAATATAAGTCCAATAAAATTATTTTACACAAAATAACTCAGACCTATTTTAAGTAAGAGCGACCAAGGTAATTACAATTCTAACTAAAGTATCTAAATGCAAGATGGGACAAAAGCCAAAAGCGTGATTCATCAAAGAATGACCTAAGTCCAATCCTTACAAAAAATGACCTAGGTCCGATCCTTACAAAGAATGACCTAAGTCTATTCCTTACAAAGAATGACTTAGGAACTTAGAAAATATTTCAAAGTAAAACACCTAAAGGGCGAGTCTTGACAAAGTGCCAAAGGCATGATTCAAAAAAAAAAAAGAATGCCCTAGGTCCATTCTTTACAAAGAACAACTTAGGTTCATTCTTCACAAAGAGTGACCTAGGCTCTTAGAAAATATTTCTTAATAATACGCCTAAAGGAAAGTCTTTGACAAAGTATCAAAGGCATGATTCAACAAAGAATGACCTATGTCCGTTCTTTACAAAGAACAACCTATGTCCATTCTTTACAACGAACAACCTATGTCCTCACAAAGAATAACCTAGGTCCATTCATCATAAAAATGACCTAGGCACTTCAAAAATATTTCTAAGTAAGAGCACGTGAGCTACTTGGAGTGTGCACAGAGGTACAAATTTCACTTAAATATAATAGAATTTATTTTAAGCTAATAAGCTCACTTTAAGTATTAGAATAATAATAGTATAAAGTATTTAATTCTAGGTAATGATGACATAAGTAATGACATAAGAAATGTTAGAATTTAGTAAGGTATTTATGAAGGTTAATCTCAACTATTGATCAAGAGTATTAGTGGCAAAATCCTAGCCATCATTAGTCTTAAGAAATCTTATAAATACCCCTACCACCTCTTATTTTGAATGTAACCTAGAAATTTCATACTCATCTATTCTAAAGTTATAACAACAAGAGTAGAGAAATCCTCAATTTAAAAGGTCTAGAGAAGTCAAACTCAAGAGGTAAGTAACACTTCAATTGTAATGTAAAGACAAAAATTCTTTTTTATACGAAACTTCGCTTTTAACCATTCATTTATGTTGTGATGCCTATTATGATAATGTGAATTCTTATATGGTCGGCTCTGCTGCCTAATCTATGATGCTTAATTATGTTATGGTCGGCTCTGCCGCCTAATCTATGATACTTAGTTACGTTATGGTCGGCTCTGCCACCTAATCTATGATGCTTAATTACGTTATGGTCGGCTCTGCCGCCTAATCCCATGATGCTTAATTACGTTATAGTCAAGTCTCGCTCGGTTGATAAGAATGATACAATTGATTCTATAATCTTTGCAATAAACAAAGAAATCACTACGCCCTACACCTTCCCAGCGACTCTGGAGGAACCATAAAGAATCCTCGTAATAGTCATAGACGGAGTGGAAGAGAGTCAGTCTGCCACCTAATCTATGATGATTAATTACGTTATGGTCAGCTCTAACGCTAATTTATGATGTTTAGTTATGTTATGGTCGGCCCTGCCGCCTAATCTATGATTTTTATACTTAATTATGCTATGGTCGGCTATGCTGCCTTTAAATAGTATCGCGTGTTGATTCTATTATGCATCTAGGAGTTTCAAATGTTATGACATAGTCGTATTGATACATGCATATTATGGATTACATTATGAAGAAGATATTTCAGAAAATAAATTTATGAAAATAAGCGTGATTGTACTACCAAGTGGTAAAGTTCTATGAGGGTAAACCTCAAAGTTAAGTAAAAGAAATTCCTTGGGGACGACGATACGTAATGCCCAAAGTTTAGTAAAAAGAAATCTTTGCGGGATGGCGACACGTAACGCCCAAAGGTAAGTAAAAGAAATCTTTTGGGACGGCGATACGTAATACCCAAAAGATCAACTAATGAAGCCCAAGAGCATATTGTTTAAAGAGTAAAAGTGCCAGCCTTGTAGTGCAACATACCTAGGGCTTGAATGAAGTTGTTTTGTATTTTTTCTAAGTTTCTTTTAAAAGCTAATATGGTCATCCATATGCATCATAATTCATACATGTATCAAAGTGTTATCTTACTGAGCGTTAACCCATATAGTCCTTATATTGCAGGAAACGATGAGTAGAGCAAGCTGGCGCCAGGTCCTAACCAAGACGAATTGCATATGGGCATAATAGACCTTGAGATTTTAAGATAGGCTAACCTTTGTTTCGATAAAATAAAGGTCTTAGCTTTATGTAACAATAAAGTTTTTCTATTAATAAGTTTCTGTATGACTCTTACTTTTGTCGAGAAAGTTTTGTTTGTCTTGAAATTTTAATCTGTATTTATAAAAGCACAATGTTTTAAACACCTTTAAAGTGAATGTTTAAATGAAGTGTTATAGTACCTATAGAAAAATATACATTCTAAGGAATGAGCCTACGGGCAAATACATATTTTACGGAATGGGCCTATGGGCAAATACACATTCTACGAATGCGCTCCGGCAAATACATAAGCTACGGAATGCACCTATAGGTAAATACACATTCTACAGAATGCCCATACGAACAAATATACATTCTACTTAAATGCGCCTCCGACAAATATATGCATTTTACGGAATGTGCCAACGGGCAATAAAACATTCCACAGAATGAGCCTATTGGCTAGCAAATATTATGTAGAATGCGCTTACAGGCAAAATGTTGTAAAATCAATCCTCTTTGTAAGGAACCAATATAGTGTCGAATTTAACCTAAAGTCCATTAAAGGTTAATGGCCCAAAAGCATGACAAATGTCCAAAGATTACTTGTGATGAGCAAGTATTGACACATATAAATATGTGTCTTCATGCATGAACTTCGGTTGACACTTGTCACAAGAAAAGTGCCACATAACCTCTCTAATTGACTCTAAGTTGCCTATATAAAGGTCAAGACCCCCCATTTGAAGGTAAAAGAAAAGGGTAAAGAAATGTTGTACTTCTCTCTTTAGATTCTCCTTTTATAATCAAATTTGAGAGGTTGACTTGATTATCGAAAGGTTATTCCCGGTAACCGCAGCACCCTTTGATAACTATTTCTTTTATAGAAAAATTAATGACAAGGAGACACGTCATTTGAGACACTCGCCTCAAGGAAAAATAAGCTATAAAACTCGATTTAGAAGAAAGTTCAAAACAAAAATCAATCACTATACATTGAGCAAAAATTTGCATCAACAGTTGGCGCCCGTCTGTAGGGACTTGAAAAAAGCTAAAATGGTTTATCTTGGGCGTCGATGGTAATTACAACTACTTTGATCTTATGGCTAATGATAAAAGTTTAATAGAGGCGGAGATCCATTTCTAATGAAAAAGGTTCTCTGTTGAGTCGGGTAGTGAATCAACTATTGCATTGTAATTTCCTTTTGCCAGTGAAACTTAAATCTTTTTACACAACATGAAAATTATAGTTATATAGCCTAACTCCTACGACAAAGGGATTGGTTGGCCAAAAATTATAAAATGCGTACAACTAATTTTGATCTTCACCCGACTAAAGGAAAAACTTATGTTGTAACTATATTGATGGCGAACAAGTGGCTTCATAGTTGAAATAAAGTGTCTTGACAAAGTACTTAAGAGTGTGTCTCACAGAACCGCCCAAATGGTGAGTTGTTGACAAAATGCCAAGGCGTAATTCATTATACTTTAACGACCTAGGTCCTTAGAAAAATTATAAGTAAAATGCCCAAATGACGAGTTGTCGACAAAATGCCAAAGCGTAATTCACCATACATTAATGATCTAGGTCAATTTTCACAAAAGTGACCTAGATCCTTAGAAGAAATTTCTAAGTAAAACGCCCAAAAGGCGAGACTTCAACATGATGCCGGGAGTGTAACTTTAAAAAAAGTGACCTAGGTCTATTCTTACAAGAAAGACCTATGTACTTAGAAAAAATTTCTAAATAAAACGGCCAAAGAGCAATTTTTTGACAAAACGCCGAGGGCGTGACTTGAAAAAAAACTGATCTACGTCAATTTTCACAAAAATGACCTAGGTCCTTAGAAGAAATTTCTAATTAAAGTGCCAAAAAACTCAAGTCTTCGACAAAACGCAAAGGGCTTAACTTAAAAAAAATGACCTAGGTTAATTTTCACAAAAATGACCTAGGTCATGAGAAGAAATTTCTAATTAAAGCGCCTAAAAGACGAGTTTTCGATAAAACACCGAGGGCGTAACTTAAAAAATGGCCTAGGTTAATTCTTACAAAAAAAAACCTAAGTACTTAAAAAAAATTTCTAAGTAAAACATCCAAAGGCCAAGACTTCAACAAAACGCTAAAGGCATAACTCTTAACAGATAAAAAAAATTGACCTAAGTCAATTCTTACCAAAAAAAAAAAAAAAAGACCTAAGTACTAAGAAAAAATATCTACGTAAAATGCCCAAAGGGCGAGATTTTAATAAACGCCGAGGGCATAACTTTGTTTAAATAAGTGACCTAAGTCATTTCTTACAATAAGTCCTGGGCACTTAGAAAAAATTTCTAAGTAAGACACTCAAAAGTGAGTCTTTGAAAAAATGCCAAGGGCGTAACATTAAAAAAAAAAAAGAAGCACCTAGGTCAATTCTTACAAGAAAGACATAAGTACTTAGAAAAAAATTTCTATGTAAAATAGCTAAAGGGCAATTTTTCAACAAAACACCTAAGGCGACTTGAAAAAAAAAATGACCTTGGTCAATTTTCACAAAAAATGACCTAGGTACTTAGAAGAAATTCTAATTAAAGTACTGAAAAGTTGAGTCCTCGAAAATGACCTAGGTCCTTAGAAGAAAATTCTAATTAAAGTACTAAAAGTTGAGTCCTCAAGAAAATGCCGAGGGCGTAACTTAATAAAAATGACCTAAGTTAATTCTTACAAAAAATTTCTAAGTAAAAAGCCCCACGGGCGAGACTTCAACAAAGCACCGAGGGCATAACTTTAAAAAAAAGAGAGTGACCTAGGTCAATTCTTACCAAAAAGACCGAGGTACTTAGAAAAATTTCTAAGTAAAATTCCCAAGGGCGAGACTTCAACAAAACACTGAGGGCATAACTTTAAAAAAAAAAAAAGAGTGACCTAGGTCAATTCTTACAAAAAAGACTGAGGTACTTAGAAAAAATTTATAAGTAAAATGCCCAAGGGCGAGACTTCAACACAAACACCGGGGATGTAACTTTAAAAAAAGTGACCTAGGTCAATTTTTACAAGAAAGACCTAAGTACTTAGAAAAAATTTCTAAATAAAACGCCCAAAAGGTAATTTTTTGACAAAACCCCAAGGGTGTGACTTGAAAAAAAAAATGACCTAGGTCCTTAGAAAAACTTTCTAAATAAAGCACCCAAAAAGGGGAGTCTTTAACAAAACGCTAAGGGCGTAACTTAAAAAAAATGACCTAGGTCAATTCTTACAAAAAAAGACCTAAGTACTTAGAACCAATTACAAAGTAAAATGGCGAGAATTCAACAAAATGCCGAGGCGTAAATTTAAAAAAAAAAAAGTGACCTAGGTCATTTCTTACAAAAAGTCCTAGGTATTTAGAAAAAAAATTTCTTTGTAAAACACTCAAAAGTGAGTTGTCAACAAAACGCCAAGGGCGTAACATTAAAAAAAAAAGTGACCTAGGTCAATTCTTACATAAAAGACCTAAGTACTTTGAAAAGTTTCTATGTAAAATGCCTAAAGGGCGATTTTTCGGCAAAACGTCGAGGTGTGACGTGAAAAGAAAATGATCTAGGTCACAAAATTGACCTAGGTACTTTGAAAAAATTTCTAAGTAAAATGCCCAAAGGGCTTCGACAAAACCCCAAGGTCGTAACTTTTAAAAAAGTGACCTATGTTAATTCTTACAAAACAGACATAGGTATTTAAAAAAAAAATTAAGTAAAATGCCCAAAAGATGAGTTTAAGACAAAACACCAGGGCGATTTTCATAGTACATTAACAATCTCGGTCTATTTTCACAAGAGTGACCTAGGTACTTTGAAGAAATTTTTAAGTAAAGTGCCCCTCGACAAAATGCCAAGGGCCTAAAAAAAAAAAGAGACCTAGATCAATTTTCACAAAAGCGAGCTAGGTCCTTAGATGAAATTTCTAAGCAAAGCAGAAAAGCCAAGTTTTTGACAAAACGCCGAGGTGTAACTTTAAAAAAGTGACCTAAGTCAATTCTTAAAA
>JASUUI010000235.1:0-10768 GCA_030444775.1 Atalantia buxifolia | reverse complement strand
TACCATCTCTGTATAATCAATCTTCAATTCTTCCAACTCAATACCTTTATAAATAAATAATTCGTTGAGGTGGTTTGGATCTGCGAAAGCCGTAGCATCAATGGTCGACGTTGTATCTCCGGTCAAATGGAGGAAAAGAGATCGAATACAACTTTTTAACTTATTTGAGCTCAAAAAAAATTGGAGAGCATGATAACTTCCCAAGGTCAACTCCAATACCTCTAGATATTTCAAACCGAGCAATTCCTGTACTAAAACTTCACCCCCGCCAAATAAAACGCTGTCTTCTGATGCTTCATGAAAATATGCATAGCCAGTAGCGAACATTCTCAACACACGTAACCTTAAAGAATTTGATATTAGTTGCCGTGGAATTTTATTTAACTCGGCTGTCCAGCTCAAATTCAAACATTTCAGATTTACCATCAACTTTAACTCCTTTGGTAACTTTTGTACGAAGCTATGTGAAATATCAAGAAGCTGTAGCGAACCCAACTTTGACATCCCAACAGGTAATTTCAAATACTGACAGGTTGACATCTTCAAAACTTTGAGAGAAGGCATACATTGGAAGAAGCCATCCGCGATCGTCTTCAACTCGTTGTTGAAGTCAAGAAATAAAGTAAGGAGATTAGGGCATGTGGGAACCTCTGACAGAGTTTCAATTTGGTTTTGCATCAATGACAATCTTTTCACATTTTCCCATTCTTTAACATCCGGTGCCTCTTCTAATCCAGCACCTGCACGAACCAAAAAGTTTCTCTTCTCCTTCTCAATTTCACCGGTTATCCATATAGCCATATCCCGAATAACGTCATGCATTTTTACTTTATCATCTTCCACCTCTTCTAATAAACATGCACGAACAAGAGTGTCCAAAATGTCATGTCCTTGGTTTTCTGCACCAAACCTGTCAGATTGCCCCAAAAATCCCTCCCCAATCCAACAATCAATCAAGTCCCATTTAAGAATGCCATAATCTTCAGGATATAAACAACAATACAAGAAACAAGATCTAATTGTATCATTCTGCAAACTATCATAGCTGAATTTTAAAAGAGGATACACCTCTTTTCCCAAACCTGCAAACTCTGAAGCTGATCTCCTTAACTCTTCAATTGCACGTCTCCACTGCTCTGCTTTCTTTCTGTAGGCCATAGCTCGACCAATAGTAATAAGTGCGAGTGGCAAACCACCACACTCTTTGGCCACAATTTGGGCTAGCTCAACGATATCATGATCACTCTCAAGAGTTTCTTCCCCAACTTTTTCTCGAAACAGTTCCCAAGCATCCTTTTCTGATAAGCACGCCACTTGGAACTTCCTGTCAGCTTCTATGCTACCACAAACATCAATGAAACGGGTTGTGAATACAACTTTTGAGGTAGTATTTTTTGGTCCTGCAAGTGGAACGCCCACTTTTGTTAAATCAACCCGCTCCCATATATCATCTAACAACAATACAGTTCTCTTCCCTCTTAAACTCCGGAAGATGTCGAGAGCTCTCTCCTCTACACTTTTACTCTTCCATGAATCATCAACCAAACCTATCTTTTTCCCAATATCTTCTTGAATTTTTTCAAGTCGCAGGTCTTTTGAAACTACTACCCAAATCACACAATCAAAGTTGGTTGGACTCTCGAGAAATTTATTGTTGATATGGGTCAATAGTGTAGTTTTACCAACACCGCCCATACCATATAGGCCAATGATTCCCACTGATTCTTCTTCAAGACATCTCCAGACTTGTTCAAGTTGTGATTGCAAGCCTATTAATGTTCGCTCGGTAGGTCTTTCATCTGCTACAGACTCTGGAGCTCTCCCAGCAACCACCTCAAAAACTCCTTCACCGATTAAAGTCTGCACATCCCGTAGCTTTTTAGCCACTTGTTTCCCAAACTTGTAGCTTGACGTGCAGTTCCTGGAACAGTACCCTCCAAGACATAATTTTTCAATTTCTCGGGAGCCGTCTCTGACAAGTTCATCGGCTTCAGTTTTAACAGCTTCCACTCTCGAAACCCATCGGTGCACTCGGTCCAGCCTTCTCATCTGTTGCCGTTCAGCATTGACAACCCTCATCATCACATCGTTCTCTGCTGCAATTAGATTTCCCAATTCAGTCTCCAAGGCATCAAGATTATCTTGGAGGTTGCGTATGTATGCTGCTTTTCCAAGAAAGCAATCCAAGCAACGATTGAAAAAAGCACCATCGCATGTGATCTGAAAAATGCTACCCATCTTTAGAATTTTGTTGAGAAAGAAAATTGATTGAGTTTGATTAACTGATGCAATTGCCTGTGGAAGAGAAATTTTAGTAATGACCGCTGTCCGTTATTACGGCAAAAATTTTTAAAAGATTTAGGCACGTCCGATTCGGGACCCGCTGTAATTGCCTTTAGACAAAGAGCATCGCACATTCACACTTGCAAACACGAGCCACTAACTTTTGAAGGAAAAAACAGTTAGTAATTGAAAACCATTTTAATAAGAGAGCGTAATCGTCTACCCCACTTGTATTCAAAAGAATCCACTTTAAAACCATTTTAAATTGTAGTTTAATAAAAGATTCCAGGCTTCCAGCTGGTTGTTTTTTCCACTTTTGCTTTTGTGGAATTCTTGTTAGGATTAATTTGTAATAAAATAAAAGGAAGGCCGCTAACGTTAAAAGTAAAAGAAATCAAGCCATTTTAAAACTTTTCTGACCAACGTTACAAGATGAAGGGCTAATCATGATAATTGTAAAAGACTATTATACCCACCTATTCTTCTCTGTACATTTTTTTATTAAGATATTGTTATTTAAATTAATAATATTAAATAAAGTTTCACCATAAATGGTTTATATATATATATATATATATATATATATATATATATATATATATATATAAATAATAATTACATCTTAAATATTTAGAGATTTAAGAGAACGGTTATGTAAATTCCTAAATTTTTAATAAAGACACACAATATAATATTTTTTGAATAATAATTAAAAAAATTGACTTTAAAATTTGTCAATAGGTATAAAACAATATAAATAATTCTAGTAATCACCTCTGTTAGTAGTACTGGAAAAGATTTAAACAGATTTAGGCACGTCCTATTCGGGAGCCAAGGTGGCATTTAATTGTTTTTACTTTTAACGTTACCGGCCTTTCTTATATTTTATTGCAAATTAATGCTAACAAGAAAAAGCTAGATCATATTCCACAAAAGCAAAAGTGACAAAACAACCAGCAGGATTCTTTTATTAAACTACAAATTAAAATGGATTTTTTTTTTTTTGATAAACTACATATGAAGGTGGATTATTTGGAATATAAGTGAGGTAGGCTCTTTTATTAAAGACAAGTATAGAGTAGTCAAGATGATTAGGCTATTATATTAAACTACAAATTGTCTAGTCTCTTTCAAATTGCTCAGATATTTATAAATTGGTGGCCCCTTGGAAATTTAACTGCAAGTGCCAATCAGAGAAAAGTGATCATCAATCCTCAATAATTGTTATTCATTTTTTTTTTTCGCATTCCCTTTCATGGTTTTAATAATTGAAGACAGGTTGTTCATTACGTGCATACTTTTCAAATGTGGAGCCGCAGCTAATGTCGCTATTTTAACTTGGTATTAAATTAGGGGAACATTATATTGCAGTGTGTATTAACTTTTATGTTTGTCTAAACTCCTTAAATTTAAGATAGATTATGGCATAAATAAGAATATAACGATAACAAAAGAGTTAGAAAGTGTAGTGAAGATCTTGCAGAAATATAAATATTAGCGCCGAACTAAATAACACAGAACACACGAATTGAATAGTGATTATGCTACTTGCACTCCCATTTATTGAAAATCTTGGTTCGGTTCCATTAGAGATTTTATCTTCAAATTCTTGCAAAGTTTTGACAAGCACAAAGGCTCAGTTTACTTGTTCTAAATCAATATGATATGAATCCAAATCTTTTATGTTCTGTTTTTCTTAATTTTGAACACGGATTCTTTTCTTCTCGCACAAACCAAAAAGAAATGATGTAATTAATAAAACTTCAGGTTAAATAATTTTTATAATTAATAAAACATATCTAACATATTAATAATATTAAAATTATTTTAAATTCAAAATAATTTAAATTTTTATAAATTTATTTTAATATTATGTCCCTATTTATTTGAAAAATCATATTAACTTAATAAAATATGTGTAGTAGATTGTAAAATATTAAAATATTTTTTATATTGAAATTATTTAATATATATATTATCACATTTATTTTAATATTATATTTTTATTTATTGTAAAACATTAGAATATATATATATTTTAAGTTAACACAGTGAAAGGATATTATTAATCAAAATAAGATATTAATATCCCTTATTGAAATCTTGAAAATCTGCATGATTATTTATTTTCTCCTGGATTTAAATTTCATTGATCCTATTTATTTTCTCTAGATTGCAACTACCAATCCAAAGCATGTACTTAAACCTGATAAGTCTGCCCTCGAAAGGGGATAGATTGCTTTGTTTTAACGTTTTGGAATATCTTTTGCTTCGATCTCTTCTCCATTTTCAGTGTCTTACTTCTTAATTTTTTTTTCTCTTTTTTCATCTTTTACATCCTTTGATCATCTTGATATAATCCCATCTCTTTCATGATTTGTCTGAAATATATATTAAGGAGCTTACAGAAAAGCAACCCACACGCATGTGTAAAAAAAATAAAAAATAAAAATGTAACCATAAAAATTGTAATGTTAAGAGCTAAAGTATGTGAGATGACTCCACCTTGAAATAAAATACACTTGCTTCGTCCTTTTTCATTTCACACATGAAAAGTAAATTTCATTTCATATTACTCACTTATAGAATAATAGTCTTTAAAATATTTCAAAGTTCAAACTACTGTAAACACAACTTACGTCAATTTTATTAAGAAGAAAAAAAATGTATCGACACGCTCCATTTTAAATTGAGAGTAAATTAAAATTTATAATAATTTAAGAGATATTTTAAATATTGTTATTTCAAGAGAGAGATAGAGACAATCTGAAATTAACAAATGGACCACTAATCTTCAATAACTAAATAGATGGATAGACATGAAATGAATGGAATAGCCTGCCACCAATTGTCCTGAGTAGTAAGTGAATTCCCCGTATCACTCCGAAGCTTTTACAAAGTTATTGCCGGTGTACTTTTCCATATTATGACTGCAATTTTTTTCATAATTGCAGGAGACATATGGAATTGATTTCACATTGACCACAAAATATAAAATTGAAAAATTGATTCACATCACTGTCAAATAGAACGAGTAATACTTTGTGACCATAAAAAATTTAATAAACAAAAGGAAAAGCTACCAAACTTTGTCAAGCAACAGTAAGCATGCAGTAACACCCGCAATAGAAACAAAGCCAACGAAATGATAAAATGACAGGAAGGATAAAATGAAAAAAAATCACAAAAAAAAAAAGCAACCGCCAAAGGTCATATTCAAACCCTGCTGATCTGCTCCGGCATCTCTCCATCCCTGTTGATGATGTTGATGATGCCCCGTTCAATCATTTATCAGTTGATTTAAAAAATGGAAGCAATGCATTCTGAGTTACTTGATCCTCCCATTTCCTTTCCCTTGATAAAAATTTTACCTTGGTCTGCCCCTTCAAGATCCAGTGGCAGCTTCTTAAGCTCTGGGCATTTAAATACAAAAATTCTGCATGCATCAGGGAATGGGAAGGCCTTCCAGTAGACGCTGTTCAAATTTGGTAGCCTCTTCAAGTAAAGAACTTGGAGTTTCGTAAGAGGTTCAAGATTTGACATCATCTTTTCACCTAATTTTCCAACACTGATCATTTCCTCCATATCATTTTACGTTAACAATAAAGTTAACATAATCAATAGCACAACTTGGCTTTGAAATACAGTTTATAGGCTTTGCCACTAAACAAGCTAATAAGAATCAAGTGAATCTGCAAGCATCTTGAATGCTAACAGCGTCTGCTGAATGAAAATGTATCTGCTGTCAATGGATGGCTGTAGATGGAAACCTTACCTGTTCTAGAAATTTTCCTGCTCGAATGCATCAGCAGCCTCACAAGGAACTGTATTCTTACTTTATGGCTTTTAAAATTTAAAAGTCAATTGACACATACTAAGGTGCATGTTCAGGGCATATACAAAATGTGTGAGAAAACATAAATGACAGGAGAAAAAGTACCTACAGCTTTACAATATTCCTTCATTGTGCCCCTATATTCCATCACGGCTCTAAGGAGAGCCTGGGAGCTGTCCTCTTCATCATTATCTGCAATTGTTAACATACTTTAGGAGAAGGAAAGCTGAAAAATAAGGGGAAAAAAGACCGAACCCATAAATGAAAGAAAAATTTAGCTACTTTCTCCTCGTATATATATTTCTGCAGAATCATTACAGGTTGATATGGTTGATCAGACTAGCATTTAAAGCAAGTGAACCCAATCCTATATGATAAATCATTGCTGTTTTTCTTTAACATCGATATTACCTCAATGCATGAGCTAGTATCAACAGATATTTCCCTTTCACAAAATATGCAAAATGTTTCAGTCTTTCAGACTCAGAGAATTTTATCTTTTCTGACTAAAAGATATTTGATCTAATTGAAGCATTCTTTAGACATTCCAGAGCCACAAAGTGTATCTGTTACAAAGTTCTCCAGGTGAGACAAAATATTCATATCATATTTTCCATTAGTTATTGCAGAATCTTCAGTATTCCAGAGCCACAAAGTATATCTGTTACACAGCTCCGCAGGTGAGAGAAAATATTCATATCATAGTTTCCATTAGTTATTGCAGATATATCAGTGCAAAGCTTTCCACTAGTTCTCCAGTAAGTGGCAGAAATCAAGAATCCTACACATGTTAATATGCATAAATACAAAAGTGAGTATACACAAAAAAATGCACACACTCACAAATCCAGTCACTGTAGTTAATATAAGAGCACATACCGGTCTGGTTATCTTGCTGCAAGTGCACCACATTAGCCTTCAATTCTGGTACTAATTCCTCCGGCAGTTCACTCACCACCTTTCCTTGTGCTTGGCAGTTCACTCACCACCTTTCCTAATGCTTTGGACCTGCACTCAGTCTTCACTGTAATTTCAGGAAATTCATCAGATTTCTCAGGAGCACTGAACAAAGCAGCAAAACTTCCTTCTGTAATTCATTTCTGCCTTTTGGGTGCCTAAGCAATTCTCCTTCGTTAGTATTTGGATTTTCCTTTGCACGACTGAGGCAATATAGTCAAAAGCTAATCAAGTAACCATATATGGATGAGAAATCCCTTCACTGCCTTCCAAAACAAAGTCTAAGAAATATCAGAATTCTTTCAATAAAAACCCTTCCCACCATGCCGTGCCTGCTGAAGGAAATATTTTAGTCTTACAAGTTGAGAAAATAAATTAATTACCATACCCTCCAGAAGAATTCAGTTGTTGCAATTTTCTTTCACGTGGAAGCCCTCCAAAAGTAGAGCACATATCCGTACACTGTTTATTAGATCATAATAACAGGAAACCAGGTATTAATAACAAAACTTACACTTGAAATTCAACTGTAATGGAAAAGGATTTTTAAAATATATATATATGAACTTGTTATCTTGGAAGAAGGTAATCTAAGATACAGCAAACTTGGCACATTCATACATGAACACAAGAAATTTGTAGATTTTTAAAGCCATAATTGTTAATAATCATGAACCAAGCAATAAAATATGATTATTATTTCCTTTCTTCTAAATTACAGATACTTGCGCATCAGAATAAAGTGATATACAATGGTTGTGTGCAGATACAAATGCATGATCAATAGGAAAATCATCTGAATACATGTATTACTAATTTGGCATATAAAGATTTCATCAAAATACAAATAAATGAACAATTACATGAAGACACAGCTAATCACCCACCTCATCTCTCAAAGATTCATTGTTTAAAGATGAGGCAAATGCTCTCCTTGTTCCTTAAATAAGAATATCCAAATTCTCCACTATGGCACAATATACAAATTGCATACTCATTTTCCTGTTCAAAACCAGTGCTAAGAAAACTTAGTTAAGGCAACTGGCATGCATAAATAATTTTAGAATCTATCTTGGATGAATTTGCCTACAGAGTTCCTCTTGTATTCATTAAACTGACAATTATACAAAAAAGTTATTGTCAGTGCATAATAAACTATTACATCCTACAACTGGTTTTTACATTACCTAAATAGATTTCCATACTTTGGCCCGAAAGTGTTGCCTAGCCACAGAAAAGAAAAGGAATTGATGATCCTCTATGATATTACAAAATGGATCGTCAACCACTTTCAACGATCTCCAAAAAGAGTCGTGTACAAAAAATTATGACCATTGGTTATTTAATACTCGGGAATTATGCATACCTTTTCAGAGGATTTACCATGAAATTATGACCATTGGTTACTTAATTAGTTACACATGCCTTTTGTGCTCTTGTAGCTTTTTATTAGTTAGTAGTTTTGCTATAGGAATCCATTATAGTACAATTGCGGTACTGTGGTATAGTTGTATTAAATCGCTGGGATTCACTTGATTTAATGAGATCCACCAAAATCCATGAATATACCACAATACACCACAGCTTTTCCCTAATTATAAATGTGGGTTAGCTCACGAGACTAATATAACACATGTATTGTCATTTTTTTTTCTGTGTATGAAAAACAGATAATAAGATTCAGTTCAGAATATTCTTCTGAAAATTTTCTTCTTGTCAAACGCGATAAAGAATTTTTTCTTTAATATCCTTTTTACGGCACCAAAGAAATTCGCGTGAGCATTAATTGAATTCATTATTCAAGCATCAACTTGAAAACAGAGCAAAATTTGACAACAAAAGTTTTAAAAAAAAAACAGAGCACCAAATTCGACCAAAAAAAAGGAAAAAAGAAATGGGTATGCCGGCAAATTTATAAAGCATCAATTCCATATAATTCAACATTTAATTGTGATTAGCAGGAGACAAAAACGAAACTGAAATAAAAACAGAGAACAAAAGATCTAGTCTCATGCACGAAGCAAACGACAAGAATCACTGATGCTCAGTTAATTATAAAAAAGCGTAATATCAAGTTAAGCGCTGACCAGAAATCAAATTTTTGCAACCACCGCTTCGAATTTATATTCCAAGATATTGGAAAAAGGAACGAAAA
Organism: Atalantia buxifolia; assembly: GCA_030444775.1. Classification (NCBI taxonomy): domain Eukaryota; kingdom Viridiplantae; phylum Streptophyta; class Magnoliopsida; order Sapindales; family Rutaceae; genus Atalantia; species Atalantia buxifolia. The sequence continues at coordinate 1,538 of JASUUI010000235.1, read as the reverse complement.
GCAGCTTCAGCGGGATTCATCGTCCCATTGAAGACGGGTCCACCAGTGTGTGGCTCCCACGAATAAATTTACGCTCTTTTTTTGCACTGTTGGAATCCAGTGGAAGCTTTTTAAGATTAAGGCAAAAATCCACAGATATTTTTAGATAAGTGAAATGCAATGGCTTCCAGTAGATGCTCTTCAAAGCTGGCAGATACGATAAATGAAGACTTTGGAGATTTTCAAAAGGCTTATATGTCCCATCATCTCAGGAGTCTCAGCAAATTTTCCCGATGCTGATTATTTCCTTCCTTAGCACGGCAATCGGATAGCGAAAGAGACTTGAGGTTTGGAGCAAAATGAGAATGTCGAATCTTCGTTTCTGCAGCCATGTGTAAGAACATGGTGGAGGCTGCGGAAAACAAAAAATCGCCTTTTTTGTACTATCTCTGTATAATCAATCTCACCTCTGGGTAAACCCAAAACCTTTAAATGGATAATTCATTGAGGTGCTTTAGATCTGCGAAAGTCAGCATCAATAATCGACTTTGTATCTCTTGTTCAATTGAGGAAAAGAGATCGAATACAACTTTTTAACTTATTTGAGCTCCAACAATTTGAAGAGCGTGATAACTTCCCAAGGTCAACTCCAATACCTCTAAATATTTCAAACTGAGCAATTCATGTACTAAAACTTCACCCCCTTACAAATAAAACGCTGTCTTCTGATGTCATGAAAATTGGACCAGCCAGTAGCGAACATTCTCAACACACGTAACCTGAAGAATTTGATATTAGTTGCCGTGGAATTTTATTTAACTGGAGTGTCCAATTTCAAATTCAAACATTTCAGATTTACCAACAACTTAATCCCTTCTAGTAACTCTCTCTTATGCCGGTATGCGAAATATCAAAAAGTTGTAGTGAACCCACCTTTGACAGCCCAAAAGCGTAATTTCCAAGTTAAATGCCCAGACTTTGACATCTTCAAAACTTGAGAGAAGGTATACACTGAAGAAGCCATCCGCGATCATCTTTAACTCCCCAAGAAATAAAGTGAGAGATGAAGGCATGACCTCTGACAAAGTTTGGTTTTGCATCAATGACAATCTTCTCACATTTTCCTATCCCTTAACATCCGGTGCCTCTCTTTAATCCAACACCTGCAAGAACCAAAAAAGTTTCTCTTCTCCTTCTCAATTTCACCGGTTATCCATATAGCCATATCACGAATAACGTCATGCATTTTTACTTTATCATCTTCCACCTCTTCTTCTAATAAACATGCACGAACAAGAGTGTCCAAAATGTCATATCCTTGGTTTTCTGCACCAAACCTGTCAGGATTCCCTCTAAGAATCCCTCACCAATCCAACAATCAATCAAATCCTATTTCAGAATGCCATAATCTTCAGGATATAAACAATGTTACAGAGTATGATTAGATTTGTACAAGAGCTCAACTAATTAGTTCCTAGCTGACGTGTAATAGTTAGTTAGCTGACTCAGCCTTTAGTTAACAAACTGATAAAAGTACATGTAACTGAACGAAGCATAAC
>JASUUI010000234.1:0-12223 GCA_030444775.1 Atalantia buxifolia | reverse complement strand
CAGTGGCCAAGCGTTTCAGTTACGTATTGCTATTGTAAAACGTGCTATTTTAACCTTATTTTTATGTCTCCTACTACCCTCCCTCTCTCTCTCTCTAAAAAACAAACAACAAACAAAGGGTCAAAACTTTGAGCTCGATTCTCTCACTCTCTCTTTCTTCAATGGCAGCCTTGAATACAGCTTCAGCTCCCACTAAAACTCTTCTTCTATGGCGACCCAGTCCTCCTTTGACATTTGTCTTTTGCCCCATCCCATTTCTCTTAAAAATTCATTAAAGCCTATAAGCCTACAACCCCCCACTGTCTCTCTCAGTTTAGTATTCCATTTGTAGCACATTAAGACATTACCAATACCCTTACCTCTCTCTTATTCCAGGATATCTTGCAAAACCAAGCCAAAAACACAACAAAAATCAAATCTTGGGAGCTAAACCAGCTGCAAAATCAATTTTGCTTCATTTTCTTGAGTTCTTGATTTCTGGTTACAGACCTTTGGTGTTGTTTCGCTTTTGGACTGATAAACGTTTAAGCTTTAGCCATTTTTGTTGGGAAAAAATGGGAAGCAAATGGAAAAGCAAAGCTGGCTTTGAGTTTGAATCTCTGTATTCGTACCAAGAACTTTAGAGGACTCGCCACCGCCGCCTTCTGCGGTTGATTCATCTGAGAGACTATCGATGCTGCTTTGCTGCCTCTGTTGATTACTGGGACACGTGCCATCGGCCGGCCTGTCCATCTGTAACCGGGTTGTCCAAAGTGGCAGTAAATCCTCCAAGTTTGCGTGCTTTCTCTCATTTCTTTTTTTATTCTCTGCTGCTTTCAATTTCACAGAAATGATTTTGATTGAGGTGTGATTGGTTGCTGAAAGTAGAGATTCAGGGTTTTGTGGGGTTTGTGTTCATTTGATTTCTTTGATTGGGTTTAAACTTATTATTGCTGAAGAAATATCTGAAGTGAAACAAATTTAAAAACTTTGGCTGCCTAGCTCAGCTCAACTAAACTTGTGTGTTAAAGAAATTAATTTTGCATGTTCTGTTTCTTTTAAATTTTTCATTTCTTTTGCAGACAAAAGCATCTTTCGTTGCTCGATTAGTACTAATTACCTCGACAGTTAGCTGTTTGAAGATTTCCCTTTCTTGCTTTATTTTATAAATTTAAAAAAAAGAACTTATTTTCTTTCATAGCAACCAAACAGAAATGATTTCCAAGTTATTATCATTTAATGATTTTGATATTTTTGCTGCAGATCAAGATAGATTCAGAGCCGAAATTTCATAAATTTTGTTTTCTATTATATGAAATTATGCTTAATCTTTAATTAATACGTTTATTGTTTGGTTTGCTATATACTAGATTGAGAAAATCGTAAATTATTGGAGCTATGTATTGATGACACGTTGTTTTCTCTCTTTGGCTTGTGGGGTAATTGCTTAAGTCACTTTCAAGACCTAGTAAAAAACTAAAGGTTTACCTTTCCTTTCCCTCTCTTAGAGGAGAAAGCAACCTTGTCGGTGGCCTCATCTGTTGACTGTTAAATTACAATGCTCCACAAGCATGACCTTCATCAAAGTAAAGAAAGAAAGAAAAGATATATTAAAAGAAACTTATGATTTCCCTTTCTTTGATTGATGTGTTTCATATTTCTTTAAGTTGTCTTGAAAGGTCTAGTTTACCCAATATCATTGTAGTTATTATGATGGCCATACACCATATTTGTTGGATGCCTACTTGTTACTTGTTGAGAAGAGTAAAACATAAGAATATGGAAGCATTTTGAAATAATTAGCTGTTCATGTACTAGCTTTTAGTTGGCCTGAATTTGTGGGTTCATTTGCTTAGCCCTATGGGAATGTCCTATATTCTAACTTGAGCTCTAGTTGTTAGTAATTCGTTTACCTTTGACAATTTATTTTGTTCAACATTTTTGATCTATAAATTCTTCCTTTTGTCAATTATGGATAAAATATTTCTATAACATTATGTTTCCGTTTTATACATAATGAAGGAAAAGAATGAGTCAGAAGGAAAAAAATTAGGCTATGCAGAAATATACAATCATTATATAAAAGTTAATATTTCATACCAGCAAAATGAAGCATAGGATCCAATTTGTTATGATATATATGTGTGGATGTGTGTTTGTTTCCTGAAGTTATGTTTTTTAATAATAATAATAATTATTATTATTTTAAATGCCAATAGAGGTTTCCATAAGCTAGCCCATCATTGGAACTACTTTTTTCTTCATTACTCAAGTTTTTGGAACCTGATTTTCCATTAATTTACTCAAATTTTAGGACAGATAATGCGGATTTTCACACTTATTGACTCCCAATTAAACATTGTTTTCTTTGACATATTAACAAAATTTATTCATGCCTAGAGTGCTTATTGTGTCCTTTACTGATTTTGGATGGCCTTGTGATATTGCATTTATTTATGTAAATATCACTCTCTACACCGTTGTTGAGGCCTGGTACTCATGTTACATGGGATAAGTATACAAATTTTAATTTAAGCTATTGATGAGAACAATTCATGACAATGTTCTTAAATTAGATGTCTAGAGTACAGTATTCGTGTATGTGCTTTTTAATGTCTGTATTCTTTTCCAGCACTGCTGCTAGTTATCTACATTTCAGCTTAAGTGTGATCTTGCTATATTTACTTTGCCTGCTTTATATTTTCCCACCAGACCTGCTCCATATGTTTGACAAAAGATGAAACAAAGGAGACGGCCAGGCTATTTTCACTGCAGAGTGCTCCCATTCTTCCATTTCCACTGCATTGTTTCAAATGTAAAACATGGTAACCAAGTTTGTCCAGTTTGTAGGGCTAAATGGAAAGAGATCCCCTATGTAGGACCTAGCCTTTGATCTTCCCCTGGGAGGGCACCAATAAATCCAATCGGTTGGCCTCAAAGTGATGCTTTGATGACTGTGGTCCGCGGTTACCTCCTCATCGGGATTTGAGTCGACGCCACGTTGTTCCCCTATTTCCAGGCTCCTGAGCCTGTGATGATTGATGATGATGAATGTCTAGATCACCAACCTGTATGCTGACAGAAGCTCTGGCAGTAACAATGTTGCAGATAATAATTCTAGTAGAACAATAGCCATCAAAACATGCCCAGAAGTTTCAGTTACACCACTTTTGAAATCTTTATGATAATTTCACAGTTTTGATCCATCTCAAAACTGCAGCTACTATTGCAAGACAGAATCTGTGGAAATCAGGCTACTTTGCCCCAGCTTTCTTAACTCTCGAGCTCCAGTTGATTTAGTCACGTACTTGATATCAGCGGAAGCATGGTTGGTACCAGCTTATTACTTTAAACGAGCAATGGATTTGTAATACAAAACCTTGGCTCTAATGATAGGCTCTCAGTTATTGCCTTCTCTTTCCACAGCCCGCCGCTCTCTTTCCCCTGCATCGGATGACTGGATTAATAGGATCGGCTGCAGGCTCTTCAACTGTTAATTCTTTAGTTGCAAATGGTGGGACCAATATTGCTGATGGCCTGAGAAAGGTGCCAAAGTAATGGAAGAGCGTGGGAAAAGAATCTGGCCAGCATTATACTATTGTCTGATGGGCAGATACTTATACTGTCAATGGTTCTGGTGGTAATCAGCCTCAAGTTTTCCTTCAATTATCAGTCTCTCCTTCCTTCTCACAATTAACAGCAGTGACAATAATGGTTTGGGGATTCGGTTCATGCTTTTGGATTTGAGTTTTGATCATGATGCTTCATCAATGCATTCAATTTCTGAAAACTCTGGAGGCACATTTTCTTTCATTGAGACTGAATCTGTGCTCAGGATGCATTTGCACAATGCATTGAGGGCTTTTGAGTGTTGTGGTACAGGAACTGCAGAGTGGAGTTGAGTGTGTGCACCAAGTCTCCGTCTGGGCTCGTTTAAAGCAGGAAGTTACCCAACCACGTGATGGTTGATGGACGTAGGGGATTTATTGATGTTGGAGATTTATATGCTGATGAAGAGAGGGATTTCCCTGGTATCAGTTAATGTTCCAGCAGAGCATGCGGAAATGGGGGCGTCGTTGCTAAAGGTGAAATGTAGTTATAAGGATCCCTTAACTAAAGAAATGGTAACACTGGAGAGTGACAGAAGTTAGGATTGCAGGCCTGAAATAGCTGGACAAGAAGTCACGTCGATTGAAGTGGGACAGGTAACGAACGGCTCCAAGCAGCAGAGGCAATGGCACTGGCGAGAACTACAGCTGAGCAGGGAGATCTGGCTGGTGCTGTATCTATCCTCGAACTGTCGACGTGATGCTGTCAGAGACAGTCTCAGCTAAAGCTCATGATCGTCTCTGTCTGGCATTGGATGCTGAGCTCAAGGAAATGCAAGGATGGCAGGCAGGCATGTTTACGAAGCATCCCGGACGAGCATATATTCTGTCAGGCTGAGTTCACACTCATGGCAAAGAGCAAACAGCAAGAGGACTCAACCCGATGGGTCAAGTCTAGTACAATCTTATCAAACACCTACAATGGCTGAGATGCTTACTCGATCCCAGGCTATGTTAATTAATAGTCCATCAGCTCAAAGGCTTGTTCAACCATTTTTGTCATTGGGATCGCAACCAAACCAAGGTAATACTGAAGTTTTCCAGCACCTTTATTTTTGTACATTCTTGTTGGAGTGAGGTAAAATTGGGGGTATGAAGGTTTTTTTTGTTATAGCTGTAGGTTTTGCTCGCCTTTGCACGTGTACATGAATAATAACTGCTGGGAAAAGGGCAAATGAGTATTTTTGCCTTTCGAGTGAGAAAAGAGGAAAAACGTTAGGTAGATTTTACTGCATTTTTGGTTCTATGTTTGTTTTGTGTTGTTGGAAATTGTACATAAAGATAAAATGGTTTCTTGGGGGAAGGTCTGGGCACAAGTTTGAAATTGTGGAAATGGTTTGGATGAACTCTTCACCTAATATATATAAAACCGCTCTCAATTCTTTTTACTGGAGCTTTTGTTTGCTTTCTCTTCCAGCCTCCCAGACAAAGCCAACCACCACAAACCACAAGTGTAAATAGTATTTCACTAAACAAGTAACATCACAAGACAAATTAAAGTAACTTTAATAATAAATTCATCCAATACTAAATTCTAAGAGACCAATAACTCGAAAATTTGTATCAGAAATATCTTGACCCTATAACCATAGTTACTCTACAAGTAAGGTTTTTGATTTTTTATTAAACATAATAACTTCACATAAAGAAAGAAATTAGGAAGTATTTGAACACAAACGCACTGTGTCATTTATCACAAGTCATAAAAAAAAATATCTTATATGCAAAGTGAATAATAAAAAATAGAGTAGTTGCTTTTAAGAGGATTTTTTTTTAAAAGTTTTTTTAATTAAAAAGCTATTTCGATTATGTATGCACTATACAACAAGAGGGATCCAATTATAGTGCCGCAGGTGCACTGTACTCCTCTTTTGATTTTTTGTGCCGCCACCATTTGATCTGACACAAAGTGGTTTCGAAGGACAGAAATTTGTTTATTCAGAAAAGTCAAGGTTTACAAAATTCTGCACCAACACTTTCTTGCCAAGTTCTCTATGCAAGAATCTCTAACCATTAATTCATCACTATTGTATTACACTATTTACCATCACAAATTATAATTAAGAAACCAAACATTCCAAATGTATCAACAAAGCTAACAAAAATTTATAATCAAGAGACTAAAGATGTTAGATGCATCAACAAAGACAACAAAAATTAAGGTAGGCTTTGAATTTTTGTTTAAGTTCTCAATTTTGGTAATTTGCTAAAATGTTTTTTTTCCTAAAACAGATAAACCTATTAACATAGTGGAGAGGAGTTTTACTTGCAATAATAATAATAATAAACTAATATTGGAAAGTCCTGAGTTAGATTATTCAAGGAGACACATGGAGGAGGAAAAAGTGAGGAAAATTATGTGTACCATTTTTGTTTTATCATATGTACATTTAATCATCTTAAAATTTTTACATGTTTTTTATACCACATTTATTTTTAAATTTGTATTAATAAATCGCTTTGACACTAAAACATAACTATTTTATCACTAAATTAATTAAAAGACCATTTTATTCCATCAAATTTTAAAAAATAAAAAATTATAATTATAAGAATACTCTTAAATTTAATCAAATAAATAAATCTCAAATTTAATGTGTTAATTTTTTATAATTATAATTTCATTTAAAAATTATCATTTTAATTTTTTTAATTATAATTTCATTGAGTTTATATAGAGAATTTTCTTAATATTAATTATAGGGAAGTGTATAATAATTATAGAATCTTTTCTCTTCATGTTAATTTTTTTATAAACTTCTACATATAATTACAACAATTATAATTATAAGATTTTAATTTTTTATAATTATAATTTTATTTAAAAATTATATCATCTTAAATTTTGAGATTTATTTGTTTTATTTGAATTTAGGTATCCTTGTAATCATAATTTTTCTTGTAATCATAATTTTTTTGTAAATTGTAAACTAAAATGGTCTTTTAAGTCATTTATGGCTAAAATGGTTAATTTTAGTGTTAAAATGGTTGATTGGTATAAATTTAGAAAGAAAGGTGGTGCAAAAATATACTAGAATTTTGGGCTAGATGACATATAACAAAACAAAAGGTGGTGCATAGATAATTTTTCAAAAAATAAAAAAGAAGATAAATAATAAAAGATAAAATAATTCAATTTATTTACATTTTGAATTTCATCATAGATAATGAACAGAGTGTAGATACAAAAATATATCTATGTGATTTTCTTTTATAATAAAAGTTCAACTCATTATTGCTTATGTGATGTCGAGTAAATGAATCTTGCATAAAAAAAATTAGCTAATGAGAATGTCAAATTGTCTGTTATTGATTGCAATTGATTGATTATAGGTTAAATTGAAAATAGAAAAAATCGAAAAAAATGTAGAGGTGAGGATTTGAAGAAAGAAGACAAATAATTATTTTAATAAACTATAAATACGGTAGTGTGTAAAGGAGCAATAAAAAAGACAGAGGGTACAGTGCACTCATTGAGCAATAAATTTAGATTCATTGCCATACAAAATATCTTAAATCTACAGAAGAATTAAACATTGACGTTTTAATTATTAGTTAAAGAATATATATGAGATTGTTTCTAAATTTATATGTTACAAGTTTAAACAAAAAAATCACGACCTCCAAAATGACTACAAGAAATTAAGAGTAGAAACCTGCAGCTCAAAAAGTGAATTAACGCAAGCTTTTGAAAACAACATGCATGAGAGGAAGAGTTGTCAATACACGCGGCACAACTGTCAATTTTGAAGCAGATTTCAAGTTATTGATCTCGTGCAATTCAATGATAAAGATTGAAAGTCAAAATAACATTTAATGTTACAAATTTATCCACCACTGGATTGCGGCAGAAGAATAATGTTTAAGTTGAAACAACTTGACCCCATTGATGTATATAGGAAATTATAAACTGCGCAAATAGAAGAATTCAAAATACTGAGATCTTGGACAATATTTAAGGAGTTTACCTTGCAACAAATTCTAGTTCTTTTGCTTATCTGCTCCATTGGATCGACATTTCCAGATTCAATCATATTTACATATTCACCTGGTACAAACAAAGTAAGATTTTATACTTTTCCAAACCAAAATCAAGACTCCAACATTGAAACTAACTAAAGTTCTTTGCTCTTTGAAAACTTGCCAGCAGCTGGGTTGAACCCTAAGTTAGGGTCGTCCTGTTCAGTAGCTTTTCAACAACAGCAGATCCATCAAATCCAGCATCAGAAGCAATGGTGTAAACAGGCATCTGCAGATGCTCATAATATTACTAAGAAATTGGGAAAGGGAAAAAAATAAATCAGAAGGGGGAAAAAATAAAATGAAAACCTTAAGGGCATTTTGTACAAGCTGCACACCAATTGTCTGACTAGGGTTTTCAGTTTCTAATCTGTTCAACTCCTTCGAGGCATGTAATGGTGCGACCCCACCGCCTGCAAATAACAATAATAGTAATAGCAACTGAACAAAATTTATTTCGTGGGAAAACTTGAGCACTGATATTTAGACAGAAAAATTTGACATAGTGTGAACAAAGACAACAGTAAAACAGTTACCTGGAACACCTTCTTTACATGCAGCCTGGGCAGCAAATAGAGCATTATGAACCAATGTATTCCTTTCACGCACATCTGCTCTACTAGATCCACCAACCTTAATTATATCAAAACGACCTCATAAAAATATATTTTTTAATAAGAGCTAGCTAGTTAGTGTAATCCATATAGTTAAGATGCAAGAAATATACAGTTGCAAAAGCGTGTATACAGTTTCAAACAACCAAACCTTGATAATAGCAGCACCGTAAATTTTGGAGAGACGCCGAAAAAAGCAATGGCAAGAACATGCCCAAAAAGTAATAAACACCAGTTGAGAGCCCGATCAATTGTTGGAAGGAAAACAAGCCAGAACAAACCTGATCTCCTCTATGTTGAATGTCTGTCACATCACCAAATCCACCAAGGATTTTTGCCTGATTATAGATTGTCTCGTCATTTAGTATGGTAACCTAGAACGGAGGGGAAATATATTGTTTGAAGAAAAACACAACCTAATGCGATCCAGGGACATTTTCTACCACAATGTGAATTTAAATCATATATCATTTAATGTCTCACCTCTTTGCATGACCCAAGCATTAGTGGTATAAATCTCATATCAAACGCCCCAGTTATTACCTAAAAACACACTGGTTTGAGCATCATATCATAATGCAAAATGGTGTGGGTATTTTCCGAATAAACCTACCTGGCCTCCAAGTGAGAATGGCAAGGTCAAGCAATGTCTCCTTACAACTTTCTCCATAACCACTATAAGGTTTGATGACACAGACCTCCAACCAATTCAAAACCACACAGTAGTTAAATAAAATAAGAAACAACATATTTACTAATAATTGAAAGATGCACAATTCCTTAAGTACTTCATTTTTTCCTCCAAATTTCTTTTATATATTCTCGTGTAATCTCACTTCATATTAGTAAATCTTAGTGAAATTATCAATTGATCACCTGACTTATATCAGAATTTCAATTTGATATTGAGGAATTCTGACAATAGCTTTACGGCACCCAAGATTTTGTTTTTGTATCACATAAGCATTGCATATGTTGGGTAGGTCCAATTGGTTAAAATGGCAACTGCTTAAATTAAACGCTAAAAAAAAAAAAAATCAAAGATTTCACTCATGTGGTTTCATAGTGATGAGAATGACCATGCACTCATAAATAAAATAGAATGCACTTCGAGTATTATAAAAATAATAATAACCTATTACTTCAACATATCAACATCATCTCAAGTACAAAACAAATGCAACCGCAAATGATGAATGTGGCTACAATAGATGCGGTTTGCTAGTGCCCGTGAATGTACAGGCTGGATTTCAAAGGTTTGGCTGCTTGCTTATTTTGAATTTGGCCATCAAAGAACATTCGTGTGTGTTTGATAGTTGGAAAGACAAGGTGTGGCCACCTGCGCCGCAACGCCGGCTTAAGAGGAAGTAAAATTAGATTTAGGAACTTAGGATTTTCAAATTCAGAGGAGAGAAGTGGCAGCGCTACTGTTTTCTGTTCTGCTGTTTTTAGTATTTGTAAATTTGTTTAATTTGAATGTTTTCAATTGAAATAAACCAAAAAAAACAAAAAACTGAAATATAAATAACCAATGTTCGGTTTTATTTTTTATTTATTTAAGTAAGGTGAAATCGCTTTTAAATACTTCCAGGGCAAAAGTAATCTTTTACCAGGGATGAATGGGGAGGAGGAGGGAGGGACCACCTCCCCTCACTATCCCGATATTTTACGTGTTCCCCCTCTCCGTCCCCATCATAATTACTTGAGAGAATCTCCATCCTCTCCCCGACACAATAGGGATCCTCGATGTCCCCGATCCCCAAATAACTAATACATTTTTTTTTTTAGTTTTTGAGTTAATCATATTAAAATAAAAATTTAAATAAAAGTAAAGTTCAAATATATCTTACATTAATATCCATTACAAAAGTCACATCCATTAAATTAGTCGAATTCATGATGCAAATCAGACATACAAACTTTTTACAAATTATCATGAACAAATTAATAGTTTAATACAAATTGTTATAAAAAAATTAAAGTTAGATTCAAAATTAACTTTTTCAATGGTGAATGGACACTTTATAAATGTAGACTATTTCCTTTCAAAGATAATAGTTAAATGAACAAATCAAGAAAATATTAGATTAGATTAGATATTAAAATTGTGATTCATTTTGCGGCAATTATAACATCTAAAAATAAATAAAAAATAGATTTAAATTTTAAAATATTTAATGAATATTAAATTGAAACAAAATTTTGGACTAATAGAATCTACCCGTCTTTTTTTAATGTCCTAAATAAAAATTTAGGTCTTTAATTAGTTAATTAGGCCTAAAAGTTTAATAATATAAATATTTTAATATTTGTTATTTTTGCCAATACCTATAATTTTATAATTCAAATTTTATTATTTATTTACTAGTAATTTTAAAAATAAAATTAAAAATTAAAATTAAAATGGGCAAATGGGTAGGGGATTCTACCTTATCCCCGTCACTCCCCGAATAAGAAATTGGGTAAAATAATTTCCTCGTCCTTCCGCAAATAAGAAATTGGGTATGAAATTATCCCATACCTCAATGAGAAAAAATCCCCAGGATACCAGCCCGGTGGGTTTTTGCCATCCCTACTTTTAGCATAGATTCATAAAAAGATTTTGATGTTAACAATGACATAGTGGTTATTTGATACAAAACGAAAAACTTGGCTGCTACAAAGCCAACGTCAGGATACCTTAGTATCAAAGTTAAACTATCGACAAAAGTTTGATAATTAATTACTTCCCTACATTTTAATTATCATTTCACATGTGCATGTATATGAAGGTTAATTTGTATCCAATCTAATTTTAACAACTTTATATTTTGCCAAAAAACTTTTGTTACCTTGTTTAGAAGTAAACATGAAAACCGATCTAGCATGATAGCTCCTACCACTTAGGGGTGTTTAGAATCCAATCCGATCCGTTCGATCCACTCAATTTGTCTGATCCGTAAAAATCCGATCCGTGGATTGGTGGATTGGATATGGATTGAAAATTTAAAAATCCGTAATCGACAGATTGGATATGGATTTACTTATGTAAATCCGCAAAAATCCGTGAATCCACAAAAAAAATATTTATTTATTTAGTTAAAAAATTATTATAAATTTAATTAAAAAATATTATAAATGTGACATTACATAGTTACATAAGCACTATAACATATCATACCATTACCCAACAATAATATAAAATAAAAAATAATTAAATAATCAAATGTACAAATGTACAAATATAACTTGTAAAAATTGTAAAATAAAATAAAAACAAAGTCACACGCACTAACAAAAGCAACTTAACATAACGCCAATTCTAATAATTTGTAAAGTCACCCAAAAGAAAAAGAACATAATGCCAAGTCACCAACAATTTGCAAACAAAAACCTTAAAACTTCCCGCCGTCACACGCACTATCAACACTCAATACTAGTTCGTCCTTTCAACACCGATTTGAAGGACGCCAGCGCTCGATTCTGACCAAAGCAAGCCATCTTCTTCCTCGAGTCCATCGAGCCACTTCATAATCACTGGTTCCGTAACAACAATTGCACTATCACAACCTTTTTCAAGATCGCCACCCACGCATTTACTTATCCCGGGTTCCTTCTATCGTTGATGGCTCCGTAATTAGGGATGGCAAACAAATGGCTCTTGGGCAGGGCTTTTCAAGCCCGAGCCCAGGCCACCTTCAAGCACGAGGGCCTAGGCTGGAGCTCAGGCCGGACATGGGCTTTTTTAATTTTATTTTAAAATTTTAAAATTATTTAAATTATTGTAAATTTGAAATAAATTAATGATTAACAAGTTATTATAACCATAGATAAATTAAAAAAAATGAATATTTTAAATTAAAATAATAAATAAAAGCTCATAACTTTAGTTTTCTTTAATACTGAATTTTCTAATTCAAACACTCTCTTAATTAATTGACACAAAAGAGAGAATTTACTATCATAATTTTAACTTTTTGAATCATAATTGATTTATAAGCTAAGAATTTAAGTTTTCTTTTT
>JASUUI010000023.1:12500-16951 GCA_030444775.1 Atalantia buxifolia | reverse complement strand
AAGGTAACTATCAAAAACAAATACCCTGTCCCCAACATTTGGTTTGTTTGATAGATTGGGTAGAAACATCTTATTTCACTAAGTTAGACTTGAGATCGGGGTATTGGCAAAATACGGATTGCGGAAGGTGACGAAGCTAAAACAGCTTGCGTAACTTCGGTATGGGTCATACGAGTTCTTGGTGATGCCTTCGGACTCACCAATGCACCCAACATTTTGTAATTTAATGAACGATGTATTGTATGATTACTTAGACCTTTTTGTTGTTGTATACCTCGATGATATAGTTGTGTACAGTGAGTCTTTGGTGGATCACTTAGATCACCTTAGGCTAGTGTTCTCTCGGTTGCGGGAACACAAACTCTTTGTCAAGAAAGAAAAATGTGAATTTTGTCGCAAGGAGATAACATTCTTGGGGCATCGGGTAAGCCAAGGCAGAATTTGCATGGATGAGAGGAAGGTCAAGAACATTCTTGATTGGCCTGCACCTACGAAGGTGGCGGAACTTCGGTCGTTTCTTGGGCTAGCAAACTACTACCGCAAGTTCATTAAGGAGTACTCAAAAAGGGTTAGTGTGCTCACGGACTTGTTGAAGAAAGATCGGAGGTGGGAATGGACGGAAGCGTGCCAGCAAGCATTCGAGAAACTCAAGCAAGCAGTAGCTTCGGAGCCGGTACTCAAGCTACCTGACTTTAGCTTGCCATTTGAGGTACACACGGATGCATCGGATAGGGCCATTGGTGGCGTGCTCGTTCAAGATGGTCACCCGGTAGCTTTTGAAAGCCGAAAGCTGAAAGATGCAGAACAACGGTACTCCGCACATGAGAAGGAGATGACGGCAGTGATACATTGCCTAAGCACTTGGAGGCACTACTTGCTAGGTACGGTTTTTTCTGTTGTTACGGATAATGTTGCTAATACTTATTTCAAGACGCAGAAGAAACTATCACCGAAACAAGCAAGATGGCAAGAGTTCCTTGCCGAATATGACTTTGTGTGGGTACATAGACCGGGAAGGCAGAATCAAGTTGCGGATGCTCTCAGCCGCAAAACTGTTGAAGCATATGTGGCTGCGTTGACAACAGTGGTAACGGATTTTCTTGACAAAGTGCGGCAGCAAGCGGAAACGGATACAAGCTACTGCCAACTCCGTGAGAAGATCAAGCAGGGCTTGGTGCGGAGATATTGGGTTGATGAGGACCTAATTTATGCACGAGGTGGAAAATTATATGTTCCTTCGGGAGGGGACTTGCGGAGAATTTTGTTGCGGGATACACATGATTCTCAATGGGCTGGACATCCAGGGGTGGAAAGGATGATGGCGTTGCTGGAACGTTCATATTACTGGCCTAAAATGGAGGATGACGTACGGTTATACGTCAAAACTTGCCTAGTGTGTCAACTAGACAAGTCGGAGAAGAGGAAGCCAGCGGGACTTCTACAACCATTGCCAAATCCGGAGAGACCATGGCAATCTGTCTCAATGGATTTCATTTCGGGAATGGCTAAATCGGATGGGCAGAAATCGATACTTGTTGTAGTTGATCGGTTTTCAAAATATGCAATATTTGTGCCCGCACCTCATGCTTGCCCGGCGGACAAGGCAGCGGAGCTGTTTTTCAAGTATGTGGTGAAGTATTTTGGTGTTCCGGAGGACATCATTAGTGACCGGGATACTCGGTTCACCGAAGGTTTTGGACAGTGCTCTTCAATTTGATGGGGACGGAATTGAAGTTTTCTACTGCCAATCATCCTCAAACGGACGGACAAACGGAGAGGATGAATGCATTGCTAGAAGAGTACTTACGGCATTATGTGACAGCAAGCCAAAAGAATTGGGTGGACTTGCTGGATGTAGCCCAATTTTGCTACAACATCCATCGCTCTTGGCGACGGGATAAGCCCGGCAGAGTTGGTTATGGGGCAGCAACCATTGACTCCTCACGAAGTGGTGAAGCAGCATACAGGCGGGAAATGCCCTGCAGCTTACCGATTCGCGCGAGACAAGCAAGAAATGATCGAGAGGGCCATTGATAGCTTGGCGAAGGCATCGCGGCGAATGAAGAAGTATGCGGATGCTGGAAGAAGGCCGCTGGAGTTCAATGTGGGTGACAAGGTGTTGCTGAAGCTAACGCCCCAGATTTGGAAGAAAATCAGTAGCAAAACGGTACATCGGGGGCTGGTGCCGAAGTATGATGGACCATTTGAGGTGGTGAAAAGGGTGGGTCAGGTTGCGTATCGGTTACGACTACCCGAGAGATTGAAGATCCATCCTACATTCCATGTGAGTTTCCTTAAACCCTTTAACGAAGACTTGGTTGATGTGGGACGCCAACAAACCAAGCGTGCTCCACCGGTAATTCGGAAGCAATATGACAAGGAAGTAGAGAAAATCCTTGATCACAAAACCATGGGGCAGAGCAAGAAGAATCGGAGAACGGAATATCTGGTTCAATGGAAGGGAGGCAGCGAAGCGGATGCTAGCTGGGAGAAGGAAGTGTCATTATGGCAGTTCGAGCGGGAGGTTAAGGCGTACTTGGACTCTTTGCCGACGAGGGCGTCGGGTTCTTCTGGTGGGGGAGGTTTGTTACAGCCTTAAAGCTCGAGGCACGCTGATGCTTGGCTGGCAGCCTTGTGCCAAGCATAATGGGCAGCGGATGTGCGGGAAAAACAAGGCAAGTCTGCACGCAGGCTGGGGCGTGGCAGCAATCAGCGGGCTGATGGGCAGCACGCGAGAAATGTGCGAGGCAGCGCACAAGTGCTCCGAGGGCAGAGCGCGCACGCGAATGCGCGCAAGTCATGCGCACGCTGGTGGGCAGCGGGTGAGCGCGCACAGAAGCACGCAAGGCAGCATGCACGCGCACGCTAACGGAAGCGGACAAGCGCGCTAGGGAGCGCATCGCACACGATATGCGCCACGCACAAGAAAAAAAGCCAGGGGGTTTGTGGGAGAATTTTTGGGGGGGGGCGCCCCGCCACTACATGGGCACTACCCAAATTAAGGAGCTTGTCTAAGTGGGGATGGTCCGCCACTATTCAAAGTATCCTAAACAATAGTGTATGGGCAAAGCACTAGGGTAGTGGGCTTAATTGTTTATGTGTGGGTGGGAGACAATGAATAGTGTGGGATTAGACTATTCATATCCTAGTGAGTGGGGTTGTCACTCACAAATGCTATATATAGCATTGGGAGGGAGAGCTTAGGGAGCCAAGTTTTGTAATCAGTGAGTGGTGATCTCCTAGCACTCTTGCTTGAGCTATTGTAGTTCCTTGTTCTTGTGATTAATAAGAAAAGGTTGGAAGCCGGTGTTTCCGTAAATCTCTTGTGCCTTGTGAGTGTGTTGGTGTTTGTTGTATCGATTGAAAATCTTGGGGTGTGTTTCGCACACATAGCCTCCGTTGCGGGTGTCGAGTGGCTGGCTAAGCGGAAAACTTAGCTCTATCCTACCATCGAAAGTTGATAGGGCAGAAATTTGAATGATGCGTCGCCGGCACGGTGGCCTTGCGATCCGTCGAGTTATCATGAATCATCAGAGCAACGGGCAGAGCCCGCGTCGACCTTTTATCTAATAAATGCATCCCTTCCAGAAGTCGGGGTTTGGTGCACGTATTAGCTCTAGAATTACTACGGTTATCCGAGTAGCAGATACCATCAAACAAACTATAACTGATTTAATGAGCCATTCGCAGTTTCACAGTCTGAATTAGTTCATACTTACACATGCATGGCTTAATCTTTGAGACAAGCATATGACTACTGGCAGGATCAACCAGGTAACATTCCTTCTCGACGCCGGCGCCCGCATGACCTGTCCCTCTCGGGGCCCCATTCGGGGCCTCGGTCGGTTGGCCAAGACGGGCGCGGCAGTCGTTCGCGTCAAGGGACGATGCGGGTAGCTTGACGGATCAAGGCCGAGACCTCACGTCCACGCGCAGCATTCCACGTCCGAGAGCACGGGCATAGACTCCGTGGGCCAAGCAGGCCAAGCGTCTGAGCGCGAGGCACACCGAACACGGCCCGCCTCGCGTCCACCCCGCACCCGAAAGGGCACAAGGCGGACGGAGAAAACCAAAACCATCAAAATTCCGTTTTGTTGGTAGGCAACACAGGATACCAAACGAACCCTCAAGGCAACAGCTGCGCTTGGGGAAAGACTGAAGCGGACGGCCTTCCAGCAGTTCGGTGCACGAGCACAGAGCCTGCCGACTGACGCCATCCAATCACCACTCACACGCCCTGCCGTTCACTTGGCTGCCACCTTGCCGAGCGTCCCGCATCCCGAAGCAATTGCCGTCGGGTCTACGGAAACACCAAGCAAGGCTAAGCCAGCACCGTTGGACGCGAAATGCAGCACACATTTATTTTTTTCGCAAAAACAAGGTCGCTGAATGTCGCCGGAATGACGCCGGAGCAAGCTCGACAGCGACGTCCCGACGAACATCCCAACAGC
>JASUUI010000023.1:0-2500 GCA_030444775.1 Atalantia buxifolia | reverse complement strand
CATACTTGTAAAACAGCTCCGCTGCCTTGTCCGCCGGGCAAGCATGAGGTGCGGGCACAAATATTGCATATTTTGAAAACCGATCAACTACAACAAGTATCGATTTCTGCCCATCCGATTTAGCCATTCCCGAAATGAAATCCATTGAGACAGATTGCCATGGTCTCTCCGGATTTGGCAATGGTTGTAGAAGTCCCGCTGGCTTCCTCTTCTCCGACTTGTCTAGTTGACACACTAGGCAAGTTTTAACGTATAACCGCACGTCATCCTCCATTTTAGGCCAGAAATATGAACGTTCCAGCAACGCCATCATCCTTTCCACCCCTGGATGTCCAGCCCATTGAGAATCATGTGTATCCCGCAACAAAATTCTCCGCAAGTCCCCTCCCGAAGGAACATATAATTTTCCACCTCGTGCATAAATTAGGTCCTCATCAACCCAATATCTCCGCACCAAGCCCTGCTTGATCTTCTCACGGAGTTGGCAGTAGCTTGTATCCGTTTCCGCTTGCTGCCGAATTTTGTCAAGAAAATCCGTCACCACTGTTGTCAAAGCAGCCACATATGCTTCAACAGTTTTGCGGCTGAGAGCATCCGCAACTTGATTCTGCCTTCCCGGTCTATGTACCCACACAAAGTCATATTCGGCAAGGAACTCTTGCCATCTTGCTTGTTTCGGTGATAGTTTCTTCTGCGTCTTGAAATAAGTATTAGCAACATTATCCGTAACAACTGAAAAAACCGTACCTAGCAAGTAGTGCCTCCAAGTGCTTAGGCAATGTATCACTGCCGTCATCTCCTTCTCATGTGCGGAGTACCGTTGTTCTGCATCTTTCAGCTTTCGGCTTTCAAAAGCTACCGGGTGACCATCTTGAACGAGCACGCCACCAATGGCCCTATCCGATGCATCCGTGTGCACCTCAAATGGCAAGCTAAAGTCAGGTAGCTTGAGCACCGGCTCCGAAGCTACTGCTTGCTTGAGTTTCTCGAATGCTTGCTGGCACGCTTCCGTCCATTCCCACCTCCGATCTTTCTTCAACAAGTCCGTGAGTACACTAACCCGTTTTGAGTACTCCTTGATGAACTTGCGGTAGTAGTTTGCTAGCCCAAGAAACGACCGAGTTCCGCCACCTTCGTAGGTGCAGGCCAATCAAGAATGGTCTTGACCTTCCTCTCATCCATGCAAATTCTGCCTTGGCTTACCCGATGCCCCAAGAATGTTATCTCCTTGCGACAAAATTCACATTTTTCTTTCTTGACAAAGAGTTTGTGTTCCCGCAACCGAGAGAACACTAGCCTAAGGTGATCTAAGTGATCCACCAAAGACTCACTGTACACAACTATATCATCGAGGTATACAACAACAAAAAGGTCTAAGTAATCATACAATACATCGTTCATTAAATTACAAAATGTTGCGGGTGCATTGGTGAGTCCGAAAGGCATCACCAAGAACTCGTATGACCCATACCGAGTTACGCAAGCTGTTTTAGCTTCGTCACCTTCCGCAATCCGTACTTGCCAATACCCCGATCTCAAGTCTAACTTAGTGAAATAAGATGCTCTACCCAATCTATCAAACAAATCCGAAATGTTGGGGACAGGGTATTTGTTTTTGATAGTTACTTTGTTTAAGGCGCGGTAGTCCACACACATCCGCATTGAGCCATCTTGCTTTGTTTGAAATAGAATCGGTGCGCCATAAGGTGCTTTAGATGGTTGTATGAATCCCGCATCCAGCAACTCATCCAAAAGTTAGCCGTAGCTCCGTGTCAAGCATAGCACGCACTTCCCTTCCATCCACCAAAACAGTCGTGACCATCAACCCTTGATTGAAGTCATTACACACGACCTCTTCCCTCAAAGTATTCATCAACTGTAAAGGATTCATACGAGAAGTACTTGCCTCATTATTTGAAGGTTCCGCCTCCATTTTCTTGACCATAGCGTTCAGCTGTGTTCGCTTTGGGCAATCCCTCGCCCGATGTGGTCCGACATATGAAGCATCCCGAGCTTTTCTTCTCATTTCCATCTTTTTGTTTGGCTTTCTCAAAGTTCCCTTTCTTCCCGCCATCACGCTTAGAAGGGCCAGCTTTCTTTGAGTCTTTATTCTTTTTAGGTTCGGAGGGAGAAGAACTCGCAAACCTAAAATCAACCAAACCTTCCGCAACAGCAATCGCCATCGGCAAGTCACGCACAACCTGCCTTCTCAATTCGGTTTGCGCCCATGGTTGCAAACCACTCATGAAGTTGAAAAGCTTGTCTTCATCGGACATGTTCTTGATATCAAGCATCAAAGAACTAAATTCCTTCACATAATCCCTGATGGATCCGGTTTGTTTGAGCTTCTTCAAGCCCTCTCTCGCTATCCAGCTTGCATTTCCCGGCAAGAATTGACCCTTCAACTCTCGCTTCAGTGAATCCCATGTCTCGATAGTCGGTCGGTTGGCTTCAGCATCCTCTTGGAGCCTGCTGCGCCACCAAAGCTTTGCATCCCCCT
>JASUUI010000228.1:0-15340 GCA_030444775.1 Atalantia buxifolia | reverse complement strand
GTTGGCTGCATTGTTTTGGTGCATGAACTTATGCAATTAATTCTTCTTTGGGAGAATTGGCAGCCTTGAGTCACTGATTATATTGGTGACAAGAACTTGGAAAAGGTGGGGGAATGAATTTCTTTAAGTGATCAAGCCTAAACTATTTTCAAGTTGCTTTTCCAATGAATGACTTGGTTTTTCAGAAAACAGCACAGAGTGGAAATATAAACGCAGGAAGAGGGTAACATCACAGTGGAACAAGGCTGTAATTCATTCATTAACAATTGATTCTGCCCCAAATTGGGACATCGCTGATGACCACTGTCCTCTACTATATTTGAGGATCATTTAAACCTGTATTGAAAATTATTATAAAAAGGAACAGCAGAGAGCAAAAGATCTCACATCAGATTTTTATCCAGTTATCCAGTGACACATGCAGGTAACTCTTCCGTTTTATATAAACAGTTGATTTAGCTCCGCTTTTGGTTTTTCATGATCCTCTGTAATTTTTATTGCAGAGAATGATATGCAACCACCCGTGCATTTAAAAAGAGATACACGAATGTACTTTGTCTTCTTATCAGAAATTTTTAGCTACATTGCTGGATAATTTGATCTTATTTAGTTTTACTTATGAGAATGGTGTGACATACCGGAGAGGAATCAAAATGTTATATCTCTGCTCATTTCAGATATCAAAAGAATGGTAAGTTAATCTCTTCAACTGCCACATAAGACTCTATTCAGTCAGAATGCAGAACTGGCATTGAGAAAGACAGCAACTAAATTCCAATAGAATTGTAAAATTATATCTCTGTGTGAAAATTCTACTTAAAGCCTTCTCAAAGATGATGGGGCCTAGACAGAACCCTCCCTTAATCTAGAGAGAAAACTATCTTAAAACTTTTTGCTTATAGCAGTACCTCTTTAGTCTTTGCGAGTTTCAACTCCTTACTACATCAGCACCATTAGTCTTCTCAATCGTAAGGTGTTTCTCAGAATGTAATACAACTTTCAAAGTAAATGGAGATTGCATTGAAGTCAGAAAGGGTAAAAGGCCGCCGAGGGAAGAAAGCTGAGGGTGAGATGCTTTGATGGCTATTGTTAGACTTATATATGATATTGTCTGTTTTAAATTAAAGGTCAGGTTATTTTTCTTCTTTTAGTCTTCTCAAGAGGCATCATACTATTTAAGAAATGAATTTGTATATGTAGTCTAGCATTAGCTTTTAAAGCAGGTAATGGTACATTAATTTCCAATCCTTATCATCCTTGATATTTCCCAATCTTGAATCACGTATTGAAGCTCTGCAAGGAAAAAGAAATGGATCATTCCAAGTTACCAGTTGCATATGCAGATCTGATTAAAGACATCAGGAATAGTGGCAGATTGCCTACCTAAAATGATATTCATGAATCATGACCCTTTGTTCTGTCACTTGGCTTCAGGAACTAGCCAATTGTAAAGAGTTTTCATTGCTCTTTTTATATCTTTATTCTTCACGCAAGGTAGAAGATTGAGGCACAAGAGGGTGATTTTGATATGCTGTTATCTCACTTTGTACAATATAATTTAAAACAATTTATTTTAATGTAATGTAGTAACTAGTAGGGTAAGTCCTTTTATTTTCATGTTATTCAGCGACTGATGCTTTTTGTTCCTCTGTGGCCTCTTTTGTATTCGATACAAATATGACGTAAAGTCTGACGAAGGGTTCCATGTAAGCAAACTTCATTTTTCTGTGATGCTCACATAATTTTAGATATGGAGCAGAGCAGCCACCAATCCGTAGACTGAACGTTGGTCAAATTTTACCAAAATTTCACTTGCTTGGATTTTTATTTGCATAGTAGGTGAATTTTGAGGTCCGTGGCCTTTTAGTTAATGTATTCAGATGGTACAAGAAAAAGTAGAGCCAAGCAAAATGAATCGACAAAAGAATGTTATAAACGGATAAAATACTTCAAATTTAATTAATTATTGTCATGGTTTGATTCATCCATACATTTAGAATATTTCTGCAACATAGTGCTTACATTATTACAGCATCGAATGGATTCTCTCATGCTCTCAGTTCTCACATGGTTCCTGGTAATATGTTTCACACTAGGACAGCCAGTGGCGCCGCGTCAACTCAAACTCATCCTTCGGTATTTACCGACGTTGTCCACCCCAGCATAGCTCCTTTTGTGCGGCGCCGTGATTATGGCCTTCCAATCTGTGAGTAACATATTACAGTATTTGTTTAGGTAACCACCATGACCTGAACAAAAGTAGTGCATACTGCGGCTTGCAATAAATTTGTTACTTTTGTGTCCCTGGAATCAACTGTTAAACAAAGAGGAAAAGAAAGGTGGTTCCAGAGTCTCAACACTGAAGTTCAAAAACTGAGGTAGGTTGTAAAGCTAGAGAGTTTGTGAATTTGAGGCCAATGTTTGAAAACATCTGTTCCTCATTACACTCTCCAATTCATAATAGGAACTCTTCCTTTAACGGTAATGTTCACCTGCAAGCTCAGGGTTCACAAGATAAACTGTATTGCGCTACACTTGGTAAAATCTAGTACAATCAGTGGACATATATCTTATCCAAATGCTTATCACTTTCGACATCAAGCTAGTTTAGGATCAAAAATAGCTGCAGAACAGCAAGATTCCCATCATTAATATGCATGAACGCAAAACCATTGTCCATGCCGTGAAAACTAGGTAAAACGAAATGGCCAGCATTGCTATGAGCACCTCGATAGATTTGGCGTCCTGCTTCTCAATTCATGCATTAAATTAAACTCAACATACCAGGAGAATTATGTAATCCTCAATAATATGATATTTCTCGACCTTTCAAGTTAAAATTCAATAAGAAAGAGAATGTTTGTTGGGTTGATCTGTTTTACAGTCTAAGAAAATTTAAGTTTTATCTACTAATCAACATTAATCAAATAACTGAAGATTGAATTTCTATTAATTACAACTATTTACTACTGTAAGAGTGAGTGAGTTTAGATCTACATACAAATCTCTGATCATATTGTCTGCAGTTTAGAATGCTAAAGTGTGTGAAATTTATAGTCACCTCTCCAGAGCAGAAAGACAGGACTATAATCTAACTGTCGAGCTCCGTGATTGGAGACAATAATCCCAGCAACACCTACTTCCACAGCTTTTATTGCTGAAAAATTTTAGAAACCAAACAATTAACAAAGAATTTTCAATTAGGGAACTCACAAAAATGAAAATATTTGATGAAATTATAAAAGAGATAGATATGACGGGGAGGAGAGGATATTTAACAAGAATATTTTCATTTGGATGATTGGCATTCCAATTCTACAAATTTTAATTCTATGTCTCTAATCCCACTACCGAATCACTGCATAAATGAACCTCTGGGCTTAGAGACTCACAGTGTATAAATGGAAAAAGAATCCTCTTTTAGTCTAAGGCTACATGGAAAACAAAACAAAGAGATACTCATATCATCAGATGGAGCTTTGATCTTACCATCTTCACGTAAGTATCCCCTTTATCAAAATTGGTAAGTTTGTAATAGATCTTTAGCCATTCTAAATCCTGCAGAAGCAAATGATATATTCTTCAGACTAAAAACTTTACACAGAGTATTGAGATCACAGCAAGCAAAATAACATCCATGATCTATTTGTTCTAAGTAGCTGAATAATATACACTTATTTTTCTCTGATATATTTTCCGAGCAAGGGAAAGAAACAGCCTGACAGATTTTTTCTTGATATACAAAAAGGTGAAAGACTTCACTGATCTCTACCTTCCAAACTTAAAGAAGCATCCATGGTCTCCTTGGCAGAAGCTTCTAAATTTGAACCTGTATCCTGCAAAAGAGTGTAATCCATTAAGTTAAAGTAAAGGATTATAGATATAGTCTATGAGTTTAAACAAGCAGTAAAAGTAAATGCTGGCTGAGAACCAGAAATATCAAAAAATAAATAAGTGAAACAATAACACTCACAGAGCTGACTGTTGATAAGAGGCCTTCCAAATTCTTCAACGGCGGTGTAATCATTCTGCAGATGTTGTTGAGTGAGATTCAAAAGACAATGTTTACTGTACCCAAATAAAAGGTAAAGGAAACAATATATTTCTTTTTATGTCACAATACAAAGATTTGTGTCATATCACTATCCTAAAAGGTTTTTCTAACCAAAGTTTCAATTCAATTATATGGGTAGTACTTGGAATATATAGAACCAAAGATAAAAGATGATAATTCACTTGTTCTTTATATCTGCCTCCCTTCTACCAAGTCTTGGAGTATCAGCAGTTAGACAAGAGCCTTAAAACCATTCCTTTCAGCTCTCCTCGGACTAGAGTAGCTGTTATATCTCGTTTCTTTGAATACCTATTCACAAAAAGGACGCCATAGTGTGGTTCAAACCTTTAAGTAACATTATAAGAAAGAAGAAATTGTTGTTGCTCAAAAAATGAGCAGTTTCCTAATAAGAATAGGAGGGGAAAATTAAAAAAAAAGGAAAAAGAAAAAAGAAAGAGCCCAAGACAAGCCAACTACATATAATTGATAGAAGTAACAGCATTGCATATGGTGTTACATGAAGCTGCTGCTCTGGCTGTGGCTACCTCTCCTGGGATATATACAAACACATAATGTTAGAATTTCAACAAAATCTTAATGATGAACGTCTTGAAGAAGGAATAAGACCTTCAGGGTTTGCAAGCTTATGCAAAGCCGTTGGAGCAATGATAATGGGAGCTGAGATTTTGTAATCAAGTATAGTAGTCGATAAATCTATTCTGCTGACATCGACAAGAATTCTTGGCAAACCTGAGAGATATAATAAAAATTCATTTGAAAGTTCTGAATCTAGTTCTAAGATTACTCATTGAAACTAATTTGTCTTACATAATTCTGTGAAAGGCTTCCACATTCTCTTTTAGGGTATGTTCATCTTCTGCTCCACCAGCGTAGAAATCATAATACATTTTTGGAAGGGCCAGCCTTGCCAATTCTTGAACTCATTCAAATTAACAGGTTCAGCTGCCATTTGAAACCTGCAAGCGTGGACATTAATCAACTTTTCATGTAAATCAATCCAGATGCAACATACTGCATGCATACTTCAATGCCAGATGTTGTTTACTCATGTAGAGAAGTGTCACCTATTACAAGATTTTCTTGTTATATCCAAAGAGTGATGATACAATTACAAATTCTTGTACAAACTTATCATGTACAAATTAATATGGCATTTATTTATTGGTTGAATGAAAATATAAAATAATAGGAATAAACCATGTGGGCTAAAAATATTTAATTCAACCAATTTTATTATGCTACATTAATTTATACAAAATAAATTAGTACAAGAATTTATAACTATATCATTACTCATATCCAAATGCTGTTTTAAGTTTCTTGAAATGAATTATTGTTTTCTTTCTGCAAATTTTCAGTGTACAGTATTCTCGTCATACCGTCAAGAAATATACCGTATACAATAAAGTAACATTTAAGCACTTTCTTATCTGTCAATGATCCATTATACATGTAAATTCTAAGATACATACAGACATACATACACACGAGCACATGATAACAGCTAAATAATGCTTCACATCAATCAAAATCAGTAAGATCACGATGATCCAATATAGTATTTCACGTACTTAAGCTCACAGTCCAGTTGAGCAAGTTCATCATGATCAAAACATGCCTACGAATCATGACATCAGGAAAATAAAAAAAAAAAATCCCTGAAATAGAGAGAATAAAGATACCAATTCGAACAACTATTAATCAAACTTAAACAATAGAATTTTGTAAAGAAACGTACCCGGATGACTAAAAATTTCAACTGATGAAGGTCGTGAAGCAAATTACAACAGTGAGGTGGAGGCAGAGGCAGAGGCAGAGTCAAGAAGCATATAAAGGATTAGTATTACTTATTTGTCATTTGACGCGTTTCCTTCAATTATAATCTTATCAGCTTCTGTCATTTTTCCGAATTTTGTTGTTTTCTTGCGCTTTGCACGATGTATACAGTATACAGGTTCCGTACTCCTTACGTTTTTATTATTTTTACTTTTCTCTTCTTGGAACTTGCCTTCCCTCAATATGTATATGGACAAAAATAAAATAAAGTGAGAATCAAGATTAATTTTAGTTACCATAAATAAAGCGTTTGATTTTAAATATTTTTATTTTACAAAATTTAGAAATTTAACAAAAAATCTTGATATCAATTCTTTTGTTGAAACAGGCAGTCATGTTCACACGAAAACGGATTGCCATTGGGCTTACTGTCTCGAGTCCAGACAGTAAGAACTGGGCCTGCAGTAGGATGGCCCAAATAGAACAGAACGCATACGATGAGCAAAAATCAAAGCATTCAACATTGTAACCGATCTATATGTTTTTGCATATTCAGTTTCCACGCCTTTCAAACTGTCTAGGCAGCCCGTGATGCCACCTGTACTCGCGTCTTTGATCACCATTGTCTCTCTCTGTTCATGCAAGAATTTGCTTGTCTCGAAAATAGCATCTTCCCTTAGGATAATATGGGCAGAGCTGTTGTTTCATGCAGCTTTGTTCCTGAGGTGGACATGTTGGAGGATGATGGTTAATGCTTTTCATTCGCTGTCTATTGATTGGAGCCTCCCTAATGCTGCTGAGCTTAACAATAGGATCCTGAGGAACTTGTGTCTGGCAATTATTCTGCATTACTGCCAATTCCTGCTCTACCACCAGAAAGCAGCTTTGCTGCTTTTTTGGAATCAGCAGAAAGCTGAGGTTGAGCTGCCAGTTTCCTATGATCGACTGATAAACTTGGTTTTTGAGGTTGAACTGATAGCTGCTGAGGTCCATTCTTCATTTGATTAGAGTGCATATTTAAGACTAGCTGTTGTTGAGACAGAATCTCCACTTTTTCGCTTGCCATTGAATTCATTTGAGACTGGCAACTTTTTGGAACCTGATTTATGGACATCCTGAAGAACAAACAACATAAGCATGTAAATCTTAAAATAACATGGTTGAGTTTCTTCATTTTTATATGAAATTATACCTATTTGCTTTCAGCAATTTCCTCTTTCCTTTCCATGGATCCGTATTTCATTAGACCTTGCAATAAAACCCTTGAGTGCTTCTCCATCAAAACCTTGTGTCTCTCCTTCATCTTCCCATCTCTGACAGCAACAATATGGGCAAAGCTGGGTTAATATTTAAGGATCAACTGATAATAGGAAGAAGAAACTTCAGCTCGGCGCAAACCTGTCTCAAGGTCTTCAGACGATAAAGGTTTCACCTTTAATTAGGAGAGGATGAAGTGGGAGGGAGTTTGCTCCAAAGTACCTCTACCTGAAAGATTAGCCAAAAACAGCACTTTAACCACAATAAGTATTTTGACAGAATTTAAAATACAGCATCTGCCTGTTCAAAATTTACTCCTAGAAAATTTATCTCAATTGTAGGTGAACCAACCAGAGAAATTCCATCCATCAAATTTGCTTGAAATGATCATACCGCAAAATCAAGAAATATCATTACCCTAATGCATAAACCCAGATAACTGAACAGTTTTAAG
Organism: Atalantia buxifolia; assembly: GCA_030444775.1. Taxonomy (NCBI): domain Eukaryota; kingdom Viridiplantae; phylum Streptophyta; class Magnoliopsida; order Sapindales; family Rutaceae; genus Atalantia; species Atalantia buxifolia. Next base: position 7,778 of record JASUUI010000228.1, on the reverse strand, counting down.
ACATGACAGTTCAAGAATAGTCATAGATTTTCTATGATTAATGGCTTTCCAATAAACTCCCAAAGTCCAAATTATAGAAGGCTTATGACTCACTGTAAATGTATGTTGTTGCTTGGCTGCTCCATAGCTTTCTTTCACAATGCGGCCAGCAACAATCCTTTTGCCACATGGGGGACCACTTGCACTACAAGCTGCTATGTTAAACCTAATTAATGATGTAGAAATACGGTAAGAACAAAACACAATGGTTGCATACAACTTTGAGAAAAGAGCACAGCAATACTAGCAAATCTAAAGTATTTGTTGTCATTGTTACATTTGTAAATCAAATAATTTATTGACAGAATTAGTATTCTTTGGCAGATATTGTAGGTTAAATGCCAGTTTCATTGAACTTATATGTTCGACACATAAACATAGAATCAGAGACCAATAGCTTACATTTTGTAAACATTCTGTTCAAACATAACAACGCCACCTGTGCAAGCGTCGCCTGCATTTAATCGGTACGTATCAGGGTAATGAGTACAAACACAAAATAAAAGTAGGGTTACTAGAACTACACTATACTAGCATCAGGGAGGAAGGCTGGAAGAGGTGTGTGTATTCTAATGCATTACAAGCAAATCAACCAAAGTGTTACAATGAACTGATATTTTTTTCAGACCTGTAAATCTAGTAAATTAATGAATCAAATTTGTACCTTTACAGTCCAGTACAAAGCTAGAGATTGGGTACCTTCTCTCTCCACCACCATTTGAGATTCTGAAAAGTATCAAAAGATTAAAAAAAGGAAAATCAAAGTGTTATAAGTTTTAAGTGAAATTATTAGTTCACAAAAAAGTTGAAATTACTCTAGATGCTCCTTTATACGCTGAATAAGTGTGGGTTTATTGCCGGTCAATCTCAATCCATTCTTCCTCAAGTAAACTTTACATTGCTCCATTTTCAATTTCTCTTGCTGCCCGGCTGCCACCACAATTTGAAAGCAGCCAAAAACACTAAAAACCCACTTAAGTGATCATTAAAATTTGCAGATTTATAATGCATGAACAATGGAATCCTGTTTAAACTAATCATGTATTTGTCCAAAATTCAAATTTTTGTTAAAGCAATATCCTTACCCATTACAAAAGTTCTGATTTTTACTTGCAACAAATAAATAAATATACCTTCAATGATCTTCTGGATTAATTTTTCTTCATTTTCATCAACACCCACATCCAAATCTTTGTCAATACTAGACATGAAAAAAAAATTAAAAAAAAGAAAAGAAAATCTATTATTAGAACAAGGCCAAGATAAAAAAGGAAAAAAAAATATATCTTTATTTAAATATCGTTGAAATAAAAACCTAACCGAGACTTGGACTTTTTCCCAATTGAGAGCTTTGAGAAGGTGGCATGGGTGTCCTCAAGAGGGCTGTAACTCGGGTCTAAATCCGAATCATAACCCAGGTCGGACCCTCCACTTTCGGTGCTGTATTCATCATCTCCTTCTTCGATGAATATTACGTGCTCAGACTCAGGAGCTGCCATTGATGCCGCTTCTCTTTTGCTTTCTTCTGGTTTTATTTATTCATATTTTTCTTCCGCAGAGACTTTTTAAGGTAACAACTGTAACAACTTGCTTTCGCTTTTTGAAATCGAACTGCCAAAATGAAAGGAAATTTTCGACCAAAAACAAAAGTGAATACGGCCGTTGAGGATTTGAAATTTTTTGAAGCTTGTGCAGAATGGATCAATTATATAATTAAATCGTTTTGGCGGATTGTTTTGATTGATTAGATTTTTCTTTTTTATTAATTTTAACAATGCTAAAAAATTGTATCGCAAAGTTTTGACAAGAAAATAGAAATATTAAAAAATTAAATATCCTTTGTTGTATTGCAAGTTACTTACAATTTACTTCGACATTACTAACGGCATAGTTCGAATGAGCCAGAGTGCACCTGGTGCCTATGGTCATTGGGGAAATCGTTAGAAATTTAGATTTAATATTGGTCACGCTGTATTTATAATTTGAGTGTCTAAATTGTATAACTCTATTAAGAGTTATTCTCCAGTGTAAACTTACTTATCAAAATTTGAATATTCATATTCTACGACGGTGTTGTAAAAGGATTTGATAATATTATATTATCAAAATCTATTATAATGTTTCAAAACATTAAATTAGGATTCTAACATGTGGATGTTCTCGTCTAAAAATTATTTAATTATAACATGCGTAAAATTCTATATGAGTAATTTAGAAATCTTTGCTCGCGGAGCTGACTAATGTGGGGGAGGAACACGTGGACGACAAATTTGAGTGTCTATCGAATTCCAAAATCTAAAAATAAGTACACGACAAACTTTTAATTTGCCTTCAAAAGGCTATGTCAAACAGGCCTAAAAAAAGACTTATAACCGCCACATCGGCTCGAGAATCCGGACCTTTCACCATAACCACACAATTTACTTAATGCCGTGCATGCCATTACGAGCACGTCCACTAAAGTTGGCTTTATAAGTTTAATTTTCAACAGGAAATGACTAGTTGTCTACTCAAGCACCAGTATTTCAACAACGTAATTACTTCTATAATTATGCATGAGCCATCTTAATTTCTGCTATATCAATACAAGAAAATTTGTATACAATAATGTCAATGGGGATTGCTAAAAAACTTGTCGTAAAGAATATGACTGATGATAAGCTCATCCCAAATAATATCCAGTCTGTGGTTCTCAATAATACAACAATGAACTTACTTCGGCTTTAACGATTATTATCATTATCTATGTGAGCCCTACTCTGATCATATCAGTTCATCTGGTGATCATTTTGAGGCAACTCTCTCTCTCTCTCTCTCTGACCTATTTGCTTTTGTTTTGTTGTCGTTTTCTTTGAAATGGCAACTGCTTCTTTAGCATCTCCTCTTTGTACAAGCCCTGCAGCTAATTATCGAAATGACCATGCTTTAAAGTCCTCTATGTTGAAATCTCCGAAGAGACACAAGAAACTCACATCAAGATGCAACATTGGGAGTACTTTCTGTATTCGGAATGGCTTTTCGAGTAAGGAAATTTCATCCCATGCGGTCATGTTATTCTTCTCATCAGCCCAATTTCTTACTGGGATCATTTTGTTATGCTTGTAGGAAAAACAATCGCGGTGTCTGCTGCACAATCTGAAAAGGAGCTCGTCATAACGAAGAAGAAAGAAACTGGAGAAAGGAGAATTGTTGTGACTGGGTTAGGTGCTGTAACACCACTTGGTGATGATGCACATTTGTTTCACACCAGCCTTCTTGAAGGGGTTACTGGGATAAGTGATATACAGGGCTTTGATTGTTCAGAATTTCCCACTGTATGTATAAATATTGTGTAAATTTCATTATCATAACTGAGTTTGTGTACAAAGCTATCGGATGATATTATTCTCAAATCTTTAACAGAGAATTGCTGCAGAAATCAAATCTCTCTCAACAGATGGCTGGATCTCACAAAAATTGCGAAGAAAGCAGACAAATACTTGATTTATGCTCTCGTCGCTGGCAAAAAGGCCTTGGTAGATGCTGGAATTACTGAACAAATTAGCAGAGAGTTGGATAAAAGTAGATGTGGGGTTATAATTGGCTCTGCCATGGGAGGCTTGCGTGTAAGTGAGCTTTGAGCTTTGAAAACAAAAGTTAATTAGGAGTGGCAAGTATTATGGTTTGCTTATAAACAAGAGCATGTGGCCTTACTCGCATGTTTTAATGATTTTCTGGCTTTTGAACAGGTTCTTAATGATGGATTTGAAGCAATAAAAGTTTCGTATAAGAAGATGAGTCCCTTTTACATACCTTATTCATTAACCAATATGGCTTCAGCTGTCTTAGCAATGGATTTGGTGAGCTCATAAGATAGCTTTGTGGCATGTTGAAAAAAAAAAAAAACATTTATGCAATCTTATACTGATTTGAAATTGACATGCTTCCAATTATGTGTAGGGATGGACAGGTCCAAGTTACTCAATCAATACAGCTTGTGCATCGAGCAACTACAGCATACTAAATGCAGCTAGTCACATGATCAAAGGTGAAACTGTAAGCAACTTCATCTCAAGCTGACATTACTTAAAGCTAAGAACATCCCTTAGACGTTACATTAGAGAAGTCTTAGTTTGATTTATACACAACATGCTTCAAATTTGTTGAAAATTTTGCAGGACATTATGCTCTGTGGTGGTTCAGATGGGATGATTATTCCATCAGGTACAGTTATCAAAGCTGTTGCATTTTGGAGTAGTTCAAAAATATCTGTTAAGATAAGAAAAACTTTTGGTGAAAACTATTATCTATATCCTAGTAATATTTATATTGTATCACCAAAAATCTATAATAAATTATGCGGAAGCGTACTTAAATCCATAATACTGAATTACTTTTTAGAGTTTTGTGGTTAGCCTTCTAGATCTATACGTTCTTCTAGAAAATCCTTTAAGTTTTTCACTGCTCTCTCTCTGATGATGGGATGTCAATAGAGAATAAAAAGATATGTGTGATTTAGGGACCATAATCTCTTATATAAACAACTTTTTCCTATTGTAATTAGGTATTCTTAATTCTGCCTATCATATAATTAGAATATCATTGATAGTGTATTCACTAGTGGGTTTGGAGAATGAGAATGAAGGAATAAGAATGAAACTCATGTTTACTTGACAAAATGTAATTTGGGAATGAGAATAAAATGTGTGGGTCTCACACAATTTGGGAATAAAGAATGAGAATCACATTCCCATGGGAGGGTTGGAAATGAAAATGAGGGAATGAGAATGAAATAGATGTTTACTTTTGTATCCCTCTAATTTTTTCATATATTCCAAATTACCCTCATTTAAATCACAATTAATTTTATTATTTTAAATCTCATTAATAATAATAATAATATTATTATTATCATTATTATTATTAAATTTTATTAACTTTATTATTTTAGTTATTGTTATTATTATTTCTATTAATATTATCATTATTAACAATAAAAATAATGATAAAAATAATAATTAATAAAAATAATTAATTTATCATTATTAACAATATTATCATTATTATTGTTGTTATTGTTGTTGTTGTTGTTGTTGTTGTTGTTATTAACAATAATTAATAATAATTAAAATAATAAAGTTAATAAAATTTAATAATAATAATAATAATATTAATAAAAATAATATTAACAGTAATTAATAATAAATAAAATAATTAATTTAATAAAATATAATAATATTAATAATAATAAATGTTAATAATGATAATATTAATAAAAATAATAATAACAATAATTAATAATAATTAAAATAATAAAGTTAATGATATTTAATAATATTATTATTAATTATTGTTATTATTATTTTTATTAATAATAATAACAACAACAACAACAACAACAATAATGATAATATTGTTAATAATGATAAATTAATTATTTTTATTAATTATTAATACTATAGGTATTCTGATAAATTAATTTTCATTCTCATTACTCGTTCCTATTTATTTTGCCAAATAAACACATCAATGACATTCCAGCATATTCTCATTCCCATTTATTTTTGGCAAGTAAACATTTGAATTTCAATCTCATTCCTTATTCTCATTCCAGCTCATTTCAATTCCCAACTCATTCTCATTCCATAAAGTAAACACATCATAAATCTCTACACATTAAAAGTCCACATCCTATTAGATACATTAAAACTCATAATACTAAAAACCTTAATAGATCACCTTTAATTGGGTTTAACTTTATATAACAATCCACAATACATAATTATTCATATATAAGTCCAACATTGAATTAAGGATCCAACAATATTGGATTAAAAAATCCAATAATATCATGAATTGTTTTACTGATTATTTATCGGAATCTCAGGCATAACCGATCTTACGCATGCAATGCTCGTTCACAAAGAAATAGCGAACGTTAGATTGAGGATTCAACAATATCATCAATTTTTTTTTTTTACTGACTATTTATCGGAATATCAGGCATAGCCGGTCTTATCGCATGCAATGCCCTTTCGCAGAGAAATAGTGATCCAACCAAAGCTGCACGCCCATGGGACGCTGTAATCATTTCAACTCTTCCCTCTCTTCTTGTTGAATAACTTTCTATTATAATAAACAATTTGGCAATACATATTTTGATTACATAACGAGCAGGATCGCGATGGATTTGTTATGGGAGAAGGAGCTGGGGTTTTGCTTTTAGAAGAGCTGGAACATGCTAAGGTTAATTACTAGCAGAATCATCACTTTTTATGATTAACTATAGGGCATTATTTCCCACTCATGCACTCATGTATATGCACTCAAATAATTTGACAGAAAAGAGAGACGAATATTTACGCAGAGATTCTGGGTGGAAGCCTAACTTGTGATGCTTATCACATAACTGCACCTCACCCTGAGGGTTAGTACATAGGCTTTCTAAAATTCCACTATCCACATCTATTTGAGTTTATTTCTGCTGGAGTAATATATATGTTTTTGAAATTAGGGGTGGGCATGGTATCTTGCATGGAGAAGGCTTTAGCTCAATCTGGGGTTGCCAAGGAAGATGTGAACTACATTAATGCACATGCTCCATCAACAAGACTTGGTGATCTGAGAGAATATCAAGCTGTAATCCGTTGTTTTGGAAAGAATCCTGAGGTAAAAACTGAAGCACATTGCCGCTTATAATTTAGAATTATTATATACTTGTTTAGTTGCTATTATACTTAATCTGATTCCAACATGTTGCAGCTAAGAATGAACTCTACAAAATCCTTGATTGGCCACCTACTTGGAGCTTCGGGTGCTGCGGAAGCTGTTGCCACAATCAAGGTGAATAGCTTCTGCTTTCTTCCCTGCATACATGGTGTAACTGTGTAGATCACTTGAATGGTTAATATGAGCGTGCTCATCCTAGAGTGCTGGCCACAATCATAGAAGCCTTACGCATTGACAGAGGGTATATCTACAATATGGAGGCCCTAGCCTATTGGTACAATATCCTCCACTATATATTGAAAACTTAATAAAGCTTTTCATTACAGTTTTAACTTTTTTTAGGTTGCTTGCTTCAAGTTTCACATAATACAATATCACTGTTGGGTCAGAAATGAGCGTGCTTTTCATTACAGTTTTTTGAATTGGGTTTTTTTCTTTTTCCTGCAGGCAATACAAACTGGATGGATACATCCAAACCTAAATCTGGAAAATCCTGACAAACATGTGGTATGCTTCTTGAATTTAAAATGGAAATATTTTTAAAAAGGTTAACTGCTTTTTCACAAGATGTCTCTGTTGATTCAGGACGCAAAAGTGCTAGTTGGCCCCAAGAAGGAACGTTTGGACATAAAAGTCGCGATGTCCAACTCATTTGGCTTTGTGGACACAATTCATCCATCTTATTCGCTCCTTTTAAAGGAAGTTGATTATGGCTAAAAAAGAAACCCTGACCACGCGCGTGTACTTGGATGTTAGTCAATTTACAGCAATTAATTAACATCCAAATCCAAGGGCGTGCATTGTGGAACTCTGCCAAGACGTTAATTTTGTATTGGCATGACATTTGGGTGTTGTTCTAAGACCACTCCGTTTGATATGTACCGATTATTGTGAGGCCGCAGTTTGAAAAAACACGTATGTTGATCGATCCTTGTGAGATGAGAAATAAAAGTTGAGATTTTGATATCTCTAAATTAAAATTTAACACACTTTTCAAACCAAATGATATTTGTCTATTATCTTTCTAGTTT
>JASUUI010000225.1:0-13000 GCA_030444775.1 Atalantia buxifolia | reverse complement strand
TCACAAGGATGTGATATTTATCCATCGTTTCCTTTTGATTCTCACATTGAAAGTTATAATCCAGTTTCCATATTTATGCCTAGTTAATTTTGCATTTTCTGGAATGTAAAATGGTTCTTATTTTGTACAAACTAGCAATCTCCATCACTCCCATCGCACCCATCTATGTTGCCTTATTCTTCATCTTATCACGAGGGACCTTCTCAGTTTGGTTTGATTGGGTTCTTCAAAATTGGTTATGATTGCCAAGGACTGCAGCAATTGTTCCTTTGAATGGGAAGCTTTGTATCATTCGCAGCATCATGAGCATTAGTATGGTTGCTGCCCACTGCTGTGTGGTGGGGATAAAAGAGGGAGAGAGAGAGAGAGAGAGACGGGAGAAACGTTGCTGCACTCCTGGGAGATTTGTTCCGTGCGTGTGTGGTGTTGCTGCTTGCAAGTGCGAATGGCTTTTATACTTTGCACAAAACGGTTCTTTTGTGCAAAGCTTTTTGCTGGGCTTTGTGTGAATATCGGTGCTGCATTTTTTAATGGTAAAATTTGTTTTTAATTCTCAAATCAAAAACTTCAAAACGGCATGTAAGCATGTCGTTTCTGGCTTCCCTCTGTAACGAGGGTGGCCGAATATCATTGTCCTTTTTTTATTTTATTGAATGAAACATTTAAAAAAAGAAAAAGAAAAAGAACTAAATATTTCCAAGGAATTCATGATACAAGTCGAGTGCAAATTAATTGCCTGTAACATTGATCGTACAAGTCAAGTACAAATTGCCTAATATTGATCATACAAGTATAGTGCGAATTGCCTACTATTGAGCGAAGTCCAAATAAGTTATTTTGTGTAAAAGACTGTTGGATGGCGAAATATGCTCCTTTCCTACATATTTTCCAGGAAAGAGCAAGGACTCTTATGTAGAAGCCCTCAGGTCCGACTCTTTGTCAAAATCTCACGTGTAATTTTCTTTCTTTCTTTCTTTCTTTCTTTTTTTTTTTTTTTTTAAAGTTCCCTTTAATTTAGCTGAATCCACTGGCTAAATTCTCACGATGCAAATTTGAGGGTAACTGGCTAGCATTTCCTCTTTTAGAATCTATGACGTTGCGTGATGAGTAAACGTGAAACCAATTAAAGTCACCAAGATTGAATAAGTCTCCTATTTACTCTTTTCAAAATGGAATTTTCTCATCATCATCTTTGTGAGAATAGAATAATTTTCTTTCTATAACCATGAATGTAGTGAATTTTCCAGTCAGTTGTCACCATTACTTGCCCGTAGGAAAGGCAACATGTATCAAATATTTGGTAAGAAAATTCAATAATCTTTCCTTTTTCTCCTATTCATTCTCCGTGACAGTATTTCGGTACTATTTGTTAAGCATGAGCTGATGAAATACGTACTGTCATTGAATTACATCATAAAATTAAATGGTGTGATAAGTGAAAATGAAACCGTATAAAGCCACCAAGATTGAGCAAGTCTCCTATTTATTCTTTTGAACGTTGAAATTTCTCATCATCTCTATGAGAATAGTATAATTTTCTTTGCATAACATTCAAATGCAGTGAATGTTCTGGTCAGTTGTCACCATGAATTACGTGTGCGCGCTGAAATGCAATCAGTATCAAATGTTTGCTAAGAAAATTCAACATCCTTTCCTTCTTTCTCATATTTTTTCTCAGTAGAGTTTATGCAAGAGACGGAGATGTGCGCACGTGCTTGGCCAAAAAGTAGCACACGTTACTATTGTTGCGGGAACGTGGGTTGGACAATTATTAATATTACGGTGATTGTAACTTCTTAATGTGGTGAAAATAATTACAAAAAAAAAGAGGACACAATAATTTTCGCGGTTCAGCTTAAAGTATACAGGTAAAGACTTTGAAGATAATTTTTACTAACAAATAAGAGTTACAAAATTAGAAACTACTCTTAAAACCCAATAATTCAACACACCTAAATGGATCCCTTTGCAGCCTGGGAAATACTCTTTTACACTCTTGAAGAGCTTACTTATTAATGTTATTAACTCTCACACTTTGAAATGTTTTCTATCTCGAAACGAAGCTCTATTTATAATGTATGAGTGACCTTGAGCTTCAACAATTGCGGTCCAAAATCCGATGAAATAGCCTTCCTTTCCATAGGCAAATATTGATAATAAAGCATGAACTGCCGATCATTCGTAATGGACAAAGACCACGTGAGAATTTGCAACTAAATTTCATTTGCATGCATTTAAACCATGTACAATTTGTTAACAACATGCATGTGCAATTTGCCGCCACCTTCAATTCTCACCTTCACGCTTTAATAATTTCCCTTTTCAAGTCAATATTTCAACAGCTATCAATATTGATGAGTCTAATCGGGCTTCTTGTTTTATCCTTATAAAAATCTTAAGTGCTCTCATTGTATAACATCATCACATTAATTCATTTGATCCGTATTATGTGCACCTCTCAATTAATTACCAAAAAATAGAGGCTTCAACCCACCCTATGTTTCATTGTATATAAATTGGCAAAGGTCTGTTGTTGTTGTACTGCACAAGAATACCTAGCTAATTACCGAGAAAAAAAGCAATGGCTCTACTTATTCTTGTGATCCTTTTTTGTCTTCCCATCTTTCTATTGTTTCTTCTCCAAAAACACAGAAAAAAGACGAGCGCTAAATTTGCACCTGGCCCTCCTGGTCTCCCCATAATCGGTAACCTATACCAGATCGATGCCACAAACCTCGCATTTTGTTTATGGAAACTTTCCAAACAATATGGTCCCATCTTTTCTCTGCGTCTTGGTTTTAGACCAGCCATAGTAATTTCTTCAGCAAAATTGGCTAAAGAGGCCTTCAAAACACACGATCTTCAATTTTCTAGCAGGCCAGTTTTGAGTGGCACGCAAAGGTTATCTTACAATTTCTTGGGTCTCACTTTGACTCCACATTATAATAGCTGGAGAGAGATGAAGAAAAAATTTGTCACCCACATGCTTAGCTCCGATAGAACTGAGAAATTTCGTCAAGTTCAAACAGATGAGATTTTCCGTATGATCGAAAAAATATCAAAATTAAGCGCAGCAGCTGCTGATGATCATGTCTCATCGGAAGCACCTATCAACTTGAGTGAGATAGCGATGACTCTTACACGTAATATTATTTTTAGAGTTGGTTTTGGCAAGAGGTTCGAAGATGAAGGCATGGCAGCCGTAAGTAGACTCCATTCTGTTTTTGCGGAGACTCAGGCCATGGTGGGGAGAATCTTTTTCAGAGATTGTTTGCCTTTCGTGGGATGCTGGCTCGATAGTCTCACAGGATGGAATCGTCGCCTCAGAAATAATTTCAGTGATTGTGATAAAGTTTATCAGCAACTCATCGAGGACCATTTGGATCCAAAGCGACCAAAAGTTGCTGAGCAAGAGGACTTAATTGATGTTTTACTTGCTGAGATGAAAACTGCTGATGATCATCAAACGTTAGATCGTATCAAAGCAACGATCATGGTACCATGTTTTTTTCACTCAAAATTAATGTAAATTCTTAGCTGTCCCCGGCACTTAGCCAGAGTTTTCAAGGAACTTTATTTAGCTGACAATTTGTATATGAATCATGGAGAAGTAGGGGTCTGACTAATTAATTTGGGTTTTTGCTCTTCTATCATATTTTTAAAAATTAAACTCTCAGCTTTTTTCTTTTCTAATTAGACAAAAACATTAATTTTTCCTGATATATATGTTTAATTGTTTATTTTATTTATTTCTTTCTTTCTTTCTTTCTTTTTTGCAAGCAGGAAAATATTGCTGCCACGGACACAATTAAAGTTACTCTCGAATGGTCTATGACCAACCTAATGAAGAATCCCGAAGCAATGAAGAAGGTTCAAAAAGAAGTAAGATGTGTGGTAAAAGAGAAAGGCTTTGTAGATGAAGATGATCTTCCAAGATTAGAGTATCTTAAGGCTGTAGTCAAAGAGACATTGAGATTTCAACCAGCGGCTCAATTCGTCCTAAGAGAAACCACAGAAAGGTGCGTTATCGATGGTTATCACATACCAGGTAAGACAATGGTTTTAGTTAATGTGTGGGCAATAGGAAGGGACGGCCAAGTTTGGGATAAACCAGACGAATTTATTCCTGAGAGATTTGTGGGCTCTAATATTGATATGGGAGGTCAAAACTTTGAATTTATCCCATTTGGTGCCGGTAGACGAATTTGTACAGGATTACCGATAGCAATGCCGATTGTGGAGCTTGCACTTGCCAATCTTCTTTACAAATTTGATTGGAAAATGCCTTATGGAATGAAGATTGATGACTTGGATTTTGAGGCTACGCCTGGTCTTACCCAGCACAAGAAGAAGCCTCTCAAGCTCGTGGCAACCAAATCTATATGATGGTTTAGTCATTAGAATTGTGATTTAATTAAATTTGTATGCAAGCACTTTTCTTTATGGTTATTGTTTGTTCGAGGATCATAATATGTAACGGCGAGGGGTGCAACTCAGCTTTCTTTTAAAGCCAAAGCTCATAATGCTTTTCTAGATTGCTTTTGCTTTTTGTTTCTTTTAGTGATTTAATAAAATTTTAGCCCAATTGAAATCATTCTCATTTTGATTCAAAATTCAACGAAAAAATAGGGTCAGGGAGAGGAACAAGCCAATAACCCACGAATGGCAGCCAAGACCTCTGTCTTTCAGACGATAAAATCAGTCCCGTCATCAGGTTCGATAGGAACTAAGAAAGTGAAAGAGATTAGTGCTTTGGCCGGCGCTTGTGGTGCGGAGTTTGAAGATTGTGCATCGATCACTTGGCTGGTGGCGAAGCAGTGTTAATGGTGTTAATTAATGGTCACCTCTTCCTGATTTCCAGGTTTCAAATACATAAGAGTGTTCCATGATTTGGAATTCTCTACCAAGTTAATTAAATGAAGAAACTATGCTAGAAACTCAAAGCAATAAAACATTGGATTAATATAAATAAACTCAGTATATATCTAATTGATTCATTTCTCAATTAATGGTAATATATACAAGATATATTATTTATTTTTGTTCAAGATAAGCAAGTACAACATACAGCTGGTGTAAGCAACTTAAGGCTGATATAATACTGATTTAATCTAATGGTTGATTTTAAAGCTGTTTTGTCTTCTTTGCTCTAAATATTTCTCGATGAGCTCCTGCTGAGTCACTCATCCTTGTCACCTTCGCACATCATATTAAATGCCACATTGACTATACAAGCTCTAGACAGTGGACTGCTGGTGATATTACAAATTGCTCTCATAGAGGCAAATCGTCGAGCAGCAGATTCATTATATCAAACACGTTGCCTTCGTTCAATATGCCTCTGTTAAAAAGAATCATCTTCTTTTCTACTCAAGGTTGAATAATCAAGCTTTTCATCATAAACTTTGTCCAAAAACCAAATAAAAAGAGACTGAAAACACTCTGATTGCAATAAAAAACCAGCTGAATTGAAGGTTCACCAATGACTTAGCTCGGAGTAAAGCCTCATCGCCATGGCATCTAACAACTTGATGCTCCCCGTCAAGATTGATGAAGCAGCCCTTAGGTATAAGCGCTGGAGTCCAAAGCATGAAGCCGGTAACTATGAGCCAAACACCATTGAACGTAATACTAGTTGACCTAACAAAGCTAAGCAAGAAGTTTTGCGGGCGGCCGATGGTCATTAGGGTTGTGATCAAAGAAACAAGAAGGATAATTTGTAAAAGCAAATGGTATTGGCTTTCAACACCCTTGTGGTCAGCTGAGTGAAAATGAAGGAGAAGAAGCTCTTGCCCAAAAGCTATTGCTTCAAGGAAAAGTGTTAGAGCATAATGAGCTTTGGAGCCAATTTTGTCGAGAATTATAGCAAAGGCTGCATAAGTGAAGAAATTTAGTGAGATTGTTGCATGCTCAAAATGGCGAACACGACTTAACGGTATAATTAGATCTGGGTTATGTAAGGGTATTCGGAAGCCCCAATAAAGCTCAGAGGCTATGAAGATTGAGCTTACTGCCATTAAGGAGAAGAGCTCTATGTGCCTTATTATTTTTAAGGAAACCATGGGGAGATGTGAAGGAATTTGGGTGTAGAGAGCGAAGCTTAATGCTATTGAAAAGACGCCATAAACCAAGTGAGGAGAAGGTGAAGCCTAGGGCTACATGCCCAAATAATTTAGTCATAATCTGCTTTAAGTTTTCCCTAGACCAAAACTATCTTGTTTAATGATTTAAGATGGGAAAATCCTACCGTATATTTATATTGAAATGAAATAATTATGATGGCGATTAAGAGAATCAAGTAAGATATTAATTTTATAAAATTAATGCAGAAATCTTTTGCTTCTTGTTTTTGCAATCTTGTGGCCTTTCCTCACTAGTTAATATTTAATGCTGCAATTATGCTTATATGTTACAAATTGTATATCTTTTGTTATTATATGGATGCCGTAATCAAAACTATAGAAGCAAAAGATTTCATTTTTCGAATACGCAAAATTAAGTACTGAAACTTGTCCATTTTCAATTGAATTTTAAAGTATCCATTTATTGTCCACAAGTTACTCCTCAAGATAAAGTCAATGGCGAAATCATGAACATATATATATAAATTTTCAAGAAAACAACATACAAAAATTATATAACAGAAACAATCACAAAACTATAATATTTAATAGAGCGTAGATTAAGTAATCTGATCAATTAATTAATGGGTAATTCTTACTTTGGTCCTTGTTATATATGAGTGAGATATTGTTTAAGTGTACTATTATTCTAAATCCGTGATATCATTCTATGTCACCTATGCTTAGAACATGTTTAACATAAACCTAAAATAACACTTGTGCCTCTGAGTTTTATTATAACTATAAATTAGTTTTTATTTTTTTAAGAACCATAACATACCAAAATTTGACCCTTTTTTTAATATGGTACAATTCATTTTACCTTGTTTTTATATATGGTACAATTTAATTGATATATTTACCATCAAAATTCAATCAAAATTCAATTGGGGGATCAATATCACTACAACACATTCTAGTATTCAACCCTAAGCTCTATCTACAAACTAGCGAGAGAGAAATCAATTCTCACTACACTATATATGATTGTTAAAGAGAATGAGGGTCCTAGACTAGAACTCAGGTTCGGTTAGGACCAGTTGGGCTAGGAGCCCACTGACTAACTACACATACATTTAAAAGACCATTTACCATTACATTTGACTGATGAGTTGGACTATTGGCACTCCTCCAAAATTCTTTTAAAACTCCTCTTTTAATTATATTAAACCTAATGTCAAAATTACCCTTACTTCTAAATAAATACATTTAATTTGTGAATTTTTTAATTTTTTTTTTTACTCCTCACAAATAATTTTTATCGGTGATAAATTTCTTGATAAAAATCAATGAATCAAATAAATTATCTCTAAGATTATGATGTAAAAAGTTTTACTATGAATCTAAAAAAAAGTCAAATAATTTCATCAGAATGTGTTTTGTTTATTATCAATAGATTGTCTTATTAATTAAAAAAAATTTATAGAGAATTTGAGAAAAAAAAATTACATGTGTGAGTGTGATAGCAGAGAAAATACAAGAGTTTTTCTTTTTTTTTTAAGAAAAAAAATAAAAGTTTGAAATGAGATAAAATAGATGTGAGATATATTAAAGTATTTGTTCTAAAATGTAATTATAATCGAAGATGGGTTTTAAAAGAATTATGGAGGGATGTCAATAGTCCAACTCTTCACCGATAACACAATCTATGAGAAAATAGACATTGAATGCCACACTCATACATACTAATGGTGTTTTTTTATCCTAAAGCTCATAAACATTAGATGTACCATTGAACAAAATATCAATAACACATTTAATATACATAGAAATAATTCAATCCAAGATTCTAAACTTTATTAAACTATAGAAAAATTATTACAACTTATGGTAAATAGTATAATGTACACTATTACACGATTTTCCTAGATTTTAACCAAATGTAAAATTCTGGAACAAACCACTACTCTTATACACCTCAAAATATTTAATTTCTTAGAAAATCAGCGGGTCAAGATCGATCTTTCAATTCTCTTTCGATTGTTTTAGGCCCAACTGGAGATGACAATTCCAGACTCATAATTCTTCGTGCGCCCACGAGGGCCCAGATGAACGTGAAGAAGAGCCCCTCGCATCTTCACTCACCAGTAGACGCACCATAGACGGGTCTCACAATAGTGGATTTCCAAGCTAAAATCGCAGCCGATAAAACTGCAGAGCATGATAGTCGATATTCACCGCCCAAAATTGGAGCAACAAGGGAGCCGGTTTCACCATTTACCAAGGTGCACGCGTTTTCAGTTTAAAGAAAACAAAGGCATTGTTTCGCCAGTTGGGTGCTTCAAGTACCAGTCTTGTGCCGGACTCTTTTTCCTCTTACGAATTTGCGAGTAGTAGATATTTATCTTATAAATTTATGGGTAGAAGAGACGCATATTCTTCTAAATTAATGAGGGGAGAAATTTAAGTTATTTTATAATCGAATCAATCTAGATTAATCTTAGCAGATCTCTAATTATAAATATTAATAGAGCTGTTATTATAACATATCAATGTTTGGAAAAAACAAAAACAAAAAAAAGGAACGAAAACATTTTTTTCTTGCCAATTTAATTTTCAATTCCCAAGTTATTGCCATTTTGCGCACGGTTCTGAATTGCCTCTACGTTACTCAACGGCTTCATCAGATTTTGTTTCGCATATGCCGCCATCAGCAATCATGAGGCTCACTCTCGAGAGTCGGGCCCCTTCATGATTAAACCAAACTCTTTTGTATTTTTATTTAATCTTACTCACGAGAATAATAATTAAATCATAAGCAATTCCGATTATCATTCAACAAACATTGCTTACAAACTTTGTAATAAAAATATAACAACTATAAATCAAAAAGCGCATCGCATTGGATCTCTTTTTCGGTTTATGTTTTAGCAACATGATGACCTTCTTGTACTCATTTCGTGTAGTTAACATTAAGGCCACATTGATAATTTCATTAATTCTGGAACACGTGGAAAGGCGGAATTGGCTGCTGCAGATCCAACACCCCAAACAGTAACTCAGTATCTGTATCACTAAAAATTCGCACTTGCAAGTGCTTTTTTTGTTTTACCTCCCATAATCATACTTCGTTTCTACGCGAGGTCATAAAACAATATAAAAATTACAGTGCCAGTGAATTCTTGGCTGGAAATGGAAGCCATGCGCGCACACTTCGAATGAAGCATGATGATGAATGGGACGGTGAAATTAATGTTGAAATTTTATCACAAAGTTTGGTCTCAAGTCTCAACAACCAAACCGGTATCACGTTTTTCTTGATAATGAAGCTTCCTCGTGGCAACATATCGTCGACACCCGTCCTGTTTCAATTGGAAAAATCCAGCATTTATGTGGTCCACAGTTTGGATTATGGTGGGACTTAAAAACGTTGCCAACCACAATTATTAGACTGAGAAATTCTCTACACATCCCCCCCTTCTTGTTTGGTTTATAACTTTTAATTTATGCGTATGATAACTCAATTCAGACGGGTACAAATTATCATGTACTTTGAACGTCTGTCAAGTATAACAGTAAGATCTACCCTGTATATATATATATTTTATTTATTCCGTAAGAGAGGGAATGACCATTTCAACATTCCTTCGTGATAAAAGAAGACATATATATGTGAAATATACGTGGAGGACAAGAATGAGATAAATTTGAATTAACTAGATAAAAAGAAATCAATAAATAGAGAAACATTAGATTAGAGTAGTAATGCTAGGTAATCCAACGTTTAAGTTTCAATTTGAATCCCAACCGATATGGTATTTATTCATTGAATTATAGTTGATAAGTCATTTATAAATTATGAAATCTATCATCTAATAGATAAATGATTTATAATATTAAAATTTAAATTGAGACTCAAATATTGAGATGCCTAACATTATTGATTAAGTATATATTCCACATTATTATTAAATCAAATCTAATGTTATTTTGATTTAAATATTATATTATATATTACGAATAATAAACTTATATTATTGAAATGAAAGATTAGCTCACAGTGGAATTCAACTTTAAAGTTGATATTGACAGCGTTGCTTATGATCTATTTACTATGTATGTATATATATATACCTAGGTGGACAGGACACCATTGTGAGTAGTGATCAAATCTAAGAGAATTCGATCCATGGCTAGATTTCTTCCAATCTTTGCTACCCAAATCATCTTTCTCCCTTTTCTCCTCTCTTCCTTCACCAAAATTCAAGTCCACGGCTATGCCATGACCATGAACAAAAACCTAATGGGGCTGAAGAAAGAAAAACTAACCCATTTTCAAATCTACTGGCATGACATCCAAAGTGGCCAAAATCCTACTTCAATCTCAGTAGTGAGGCCACCCAAAAACACATCAACAAACGGTTTTGGCATAATAAATATGATTGATAATCCCCTCACTGCAGGGCCAGAAATGAGCTCAAAAATGGTGGGAAGGGCACAAGGGTTTTATGCACTAGCTTCACAGGAGGAAGTTGACTTGTTGATGGCCATGAATTTTGCTTTCATTGAAGGGAAATACAATGGCAGCAGCATCACTGTGCTTGGAAGAAACCCGGTGTTTTCAAAGGTAAGAGAGATGCCAGTCATTGGGGGCAGTGGGCTTTTCAGGTTTGCAAGAGGTTATGTTCAAGCGAGAACCCACAACTTTGATCCGAAAACAGGAGATGCTACAGTTCAGTATAATGTCTATGTGATGCATTATTGATGATTTAATCGGTTTCGCTTTTGGTCCTTTTCTTCTTTGTTTTTAGTGATAAAGTTATTCTCTTTTTAATTTTGTGGTAGGTGATAGCTTTGAAATTTCAATGATGTTGTTGGCCACATTAATTTTGTTGATTTTAAAAGAAACATGGGGTGGTTTTCCGTGTTGGCACCTTAAGACTTTTAATTATTAGAAATCAAGTTCATTCCAATGAGATTGGCACAGCCACCACAATCCCGATGAAATTGGCACCGCACCTTCAGGTTGTGGGCTTACATAGATGTTCGAGTCTCAACACTAATTTAGTGCTGGACTTTATTCCCATGCCCTTCTATTCTACTCCTCAGAATGTAGGTTCCGTATTCCCCGAAAAGTAATAAGATAGAATTTTGATGTAGAATATAGAATTATTGATCTAAATTATTCCCTATACATTTAAAATTATAAATATTAATATATTTCTGATTATAATAACATATCAATATTTTAAAAAAAGGAAAAAAAAATACCACAATATAATTTTACCATTATTGTTTTTGGTTTTATAATTAAAATGAAACTTCAACTTAATTTGGTTTGGTTTTAGATCTCATATTTGAATCCAATACTAAACTGATTAATGCGCAATTCTTCATAATTTTCTACCACATGTCCATATACAGAAAATTAGTGATATATGATTAAAATTTAATCAGTTTTATATTTCTATGTAACAACCACTAATTGTATCTTTTTGAAAGGTTGGCAAGAAGTTAGAAGCATAAGGCACGTGATTAACAAAAATCCAAAATTGGCAAGAATCAACAGCTCAATCAAAATCTGCCAACTCTAGCAAAGATTGGCCAATGATCATCTCCTCGTTTATTTTCATCAACGACTTCCGCGTTTTGAAACAAGCACATCGTGTACATGACAAATTTAGAATTAATTACATTATTTGCAAATTTAGTAGTCCTAATAAATTAGTTTTATTAATATGTATAGTATCTTTTAAGAAATAAGACCCGCACGTTACATCTCTGATTACGTGTACAATTTGTTTATACAATTAAGTTACCCCAACAGATATTTTAAAATTAACAAAATCTATTTTATTTATTCATTTATTTGTTTAAAAGGACATCACAACCGCTATGCCATTTAGTTCAATAGTATACTTGTTAATTTTCTAAGTAGCAAGACCAATAAAAATGGTTCACTAGCTAACTGATTTTTTTTCAGCCAGAATATAACTCGAATAATAACAAAATCAAATGAGACTCTCAATAAATCATCACAATCAAACAAAACAAATGTGGCCCAATACAAAACTAATATATTTCACATATTGCAATAGACTTAGTTCATGACAACAAAACTAGCCCGAAATTTAAGCATCATAATATCATATGTTACAATTCATAGGTCCAACCTCTCAATCACTAATGAATTTAATAAATGAAACAAGTAACCTCGAGAGACATGCAAAATTCAGTATATAATTATGCAAAAGCAAAAAGAAATTTCATCACAGTTTCCATGGCTAGGGTTTTTCCAACGCTAGGTTACCAAACCATCATGTTCTTTCTCTTTTCTTGCTATCCTATGAGCTTAGTCTTTGGAGAAAGTTATGGCTATGCAAAAACCATAGACAAGAAATTTTTTGGCCTCAAGGAAGAAAAATGGAGCCATTTTAGAGTATACTGGCATGATATCTATAGTGGCAGTAACCCCACGGCAGTGGCAATTGCGCAACCACAGAATAATTCATCGACGATGTTTGGTTTCTTAAGTATGATCGATGATCCGTTAACTGAAGGACCCGAATTGAACTCGAAATTGGTTGGTAAAGCACAAGGGTTTTATGGATCTGCTTCACAAGAAGAAGATGGTTTGATAGTCGTAATGAATCTTGTTTTCATGGAAGGAAAATATAATGGCAGCACATTAACAATATTAGGGAGGAATAAGGTTTTTTTGCCTGTGAGGGAGATGCCGGTGATAGGCGGAAGCGGGCTTTTCCGGTTTGCAAGAGGGTACGTTAAGGCTAGAACCATCAAGTTTAATCAAACAAATGGAGATGCCACAGTTGAGTACAATATTTATGTGTTGCATTATTGATTCTAGGGCTTTGGATATATATGCTTCGATTTTTTTTTTCTTTTTTTTTTGTTCTCTCGTGATGGAAGGTTACTTA
>JASUUI010000224.1:0-44326 GCA_030444775.1 Atalantia buxifolia | reverse complement strand
GAATGAAATATAATATAAGGCCCTGATTGGAATTATTGGATGAAAATGCAGGTGTACTTTATTTTAATTAAAGATAAATTATTACTTTTGTGCCTGATCAGGTCACTTTCCCAAGTCCAAATCTATGTATGTAAGGTTACAGTAAATTCAAATAATTCTCTATCAAGCTTTCTGGACTCTTCCGTCAACTAGCGGTAGAACCTTGTCCTCGAATTTAATTTACTTTTTGTTTTTTTGGTTAAATTTGTCTCTAAAATTAGTCAATCCCCGAAGAAAATCTATAATTTTTATTATGATAAATATATAATTAAATTGAGAATTGGATTTCTAGAAGTAATGATTAATGAAATATACGGTGAGTCAAATTACGAGGCATAAAAGAAACTTACAATATATAAAAAAAAAAAAAAAAACATATGGTTTCAGTTATAGTTTCGGTAATAAGGCTTTTTTTTTTATAAATTTTCTCATTGACTAAAATTGAGAGAGTTGAAATTCATTTTTGAATCTTTCAATATTTATGTTCACAAGGAGAATTGGACTGGTGCATGATTATTAAAAATAGGAATTGTACACGTTTCATGATTAGAAATTATATTGTTTTATTCATACCGCTTATCTTGGTCTTCCATGCTTAATTAGCCATAGATTTATCAATCTGTAAACCTATAATAACATATCCTTCATATAAAGCATATTTTTTACGAACCAAAATTAATTGTCTCCTTAAGTGAGCTTATAAATTTTAAAAAGAACACAACTATAATTATATAAATTGCTTATAAATGAAAAAGTTCAGGTTTGAATTTGTACAAATTTCATATATCCGCTTCCTCTTATAACGTTGTAATTACTTTACAGTGCATTTGAGTATGACTTAATAAGTATATAAATTTTTATATACTGTTAGAGTTAAACTCATACCTGAACTGACCTACGCTAGCTTTTCTTATAAAAAATACTAACACACGTGTGGGTGTGAAAAAAAAGATCTTGTATGAGTTGAGAATTGATCTTGTGCTAAATAAATAAACTCAGAGGCAATTCTCAGCTAATGGGCTTTTATTGAGGTGTCTAACTGGAGTAAAAAGTACTTGAATTTGATTAATTAAGAAATCCAAGCTCACCTCCAAAAAAGAACCAACGATAAATTTAGCATTACAAAACAGTTAGAAATAATCTCCCTTTTAAAACATAAAATTTGAAACTACTATAAAAATAAAATAGAATCCTAATAAATTAATACTCAATAAATAAATAACCTCAATTAAAAAATAGATTTTGTTGGTCCCTACCTAGGGCAATACAGTAAATTAGTAATTCGATCATTTATAAAATAATAAATTTCTTAAAAATTCATATTTTCCTATAGGACACACTTAGTATATAAATTGATAATTACCTAATTTAAAAACTAAACAACATGATATGTTATGTGACTTTTGTAGAATATGTTGTCGATCTTCCAAAATAATATTAAATCAATGTTTTAATATGCTCTTTTAAGAAATTTATTATATTATAAATTATCGAATTACTAATTTACTATATTGCCCCAAGTAGGGACCAACAAAATCTGTTTTCCAATTGAGGTTATTTAATTGAGTATTAATTTATTAAGGTTCTATTGTATTTTTATATTATTTTCAAATTTTATGTTTTAAAAGGGAGATTATCAGTTTCTACTATTGAAATCAATGTATGCCACATAATCATTTGCTATTTTCATAATACTCAATAATCCCTTTACACTATAATTTTAAAATATTGCCCTTATTTTTATTTACACTTTTATTCATATATATTATAAATTAAATAAATCAAATAAATTAAAATAAAAAATAAAAAATAAATACCAAAAGTAAAAAATATAGGTTTTAGTGTCAGTAAAAGAATAAAAAATAAGATACTTTTCTTATACTTTTTTGTATTTTTTTAAATATTTTTCTTATAATAAATTTATATTTAATTTTCAAAGATCAAATATCAAACAAATGATCCATTTATCTCTCTGTCCCCTTAAATTTTTTGTGCCAAGATATTATTGGATACTATGAAAATAGCAAGAGATAAGTCATATATATTAATTTTTTTTTATAAGATATCTATTAATTTCAACGGGGAGAAGATTGATAATCCCCTATTTTAGAACATATATTGTGCTTGTCACAGGGAGAAACATAAAGAAATGAGTAGTTGATTTTTGCACTTTTGATAAGGGAGCCTACAAAGGTAAGCCGAAACAAAATGCGGGAAAGCAATCTCGTACATATCATGATTTAACCAAGGGACAAGACCACGAGGAGGATCATGAAGGAACTGGAACCTAAGAGGTTGAACACAACTATAATTACATAAATTGCTTATAAATGAAAAAGTTCAGGTTTGAATTTGTACAAATTTCATCATATTTCCGCATCCTCTTATAACGTTGTAATTACTTTACAGTGCATTTGAGTATGACTTAATAAGTTTATAAATTTTTATATACTATTAGAGTTAAACTCATACCTGAACTGACCTACGCTTGCTTTTCATATAAAAAATACTAACACACATGTGGGTATCAAAAAAAAAGATCTTATATGAGTTGAGATTTGATCTTGTGCTAAATAAATAATTATAGAGGTGTCTATAAAGTACTTGAATTTGATTAATTAAGAAATCCAAGCTCACCTCCAAAAAAGAACCAACAATAAAAGCTCAGCTCTATCCAATGTTGTATTTTACTCAAATTTTCCTTCTTTTTTATATTATTGTATCCAAAGTGTATCTTTCTCCTCTAGATTTCCATTTTTACACTTACATAAATATATGTAATTAATGACATCCATGTTGATTCGTTGAATTGACTTAATTATCTTATCGATTAACGTCCACTGATTGAATATTGAATTATGTTTGCATCATCACAAAGGCTGGCTTCACGCAAAATCTAGTTTGTACTGTAAAAATAATTTTAACTAGAATATACTATTTTATTATTCTTGGAAGTATCAATTGTAAAAAAAAAATAAAACTCGTTAATTTTCCAGAAATTTCTCAATTGAATACTAGCAAGATCAATCATTCATGAGTTCAGTCCCTCTAAGCATATAGATAGGGTCATGCATGATATTTTATGTAGCTTTCTTGATAAAATTAACATTATAGAATGTGAAATTAAATGGCATAATTCAATTTTTTGAAGAAAACATTCACTCCTACTTTTCTATTAACTGAATATGTAATCACAATTTTCATCACTAATAAATGAACAAAACATCGACCATAAAAATATTTCAAAGAAGTCGGCCTCATTAACTAAAACGTAAACATCTTGCAAATTACATTGTATATTTTTTAGTCTCCTGATTTCGTTTTCCAAATATTACAATAATATTTAAATACATAGAAAAATCGATCTGGGCTGTGGTTGAGCCAACATCAATAGCTTATTTTTAACAATTTTCACAAGCTTAAAGGAAAATTTTACGGTCCAAGATGAAAGGATTACATAACCAGAATGATATGAAAAAAACTCGATCCAAATTAAAATATTGAATAATTACAACTTGCAAATGATTGTACCCTATTTAATCATGTATGTGTTTCTTATTTGTCAAATCTTATGCGTTTATACAATTAATTTTGTTTTTTTATCATTTGAGGAACTTCAATTCTATGTTTAACAAGCTATGAAATATGCTTAAGCTTTTGGGTTGGGCTAGATAAACTGCTCAACTTGAAACCTTAAGCTGCGAAAGCCAACATTTGTATTAGACAAGTCTTAGCAACATCAATCTAGGGCTTCAAAATCAGTTAATTTTTAATAAGGTGGATTGATATTTAGGTCCTCAACATTTTTTATATTTATCACCTAGGTCCCTAAATTATCTGTAATTTTTCATTACATCCGATGTTAAAACTGCATCAACACAAAAAAAAAGTTAAGATTGCACTTTTTTTTTATATTGGAGTTTTAACATCATGGATGTACTGTGTAATTAAAACTCAAGTATGGACTTAAGTGGTAAATATAAGAAACTGCGAGGACCCCAAGCAACTTTATTCAAAAATATTGATTACTAAATTAATTACTGCATTTATGTATAAAAAGCACAAGTCTATATCCTCCCTAAAGCAGACTAGCAATTTTTATATTAAAAATGCAGTAATCAACTCAGTAATCAACCTTTTCAAACAAAGAGGACAAATTTAATATAATTGCTATAACAGTAGAAATTGGATATATATGTTTCAAGGAAGGATCGTTGGTATTGGTGTCGGCTGTTAGACCAAAATTACCCAGAAAGGATATAACTTCAATTTTCCTTTTTAAAAGAAGTTTTTGCTCTGACCCTCCTAGTCATTTGACTACAGAATAGTACTAAGAGAATATTTGCTGGTAAAATTCTCCTTGAAGGATTCATTCATTTTTGTCAGAGATATTCTCTACATCATGCATTCTATGCAAGATTCTAGTAACCCGTTCGATTACATGATTAGTGTAAATCAAGAGGGCATGAATGATGAGATGGGGTAATAAATTCGTTCAAAAGGTACTACGCTGCAGAGTTTGAAATACTTTGACAAACAGGTGTATACAAAGAGATGTGACATGAAGGAATGGGTTGAATAAAAGTATCATAATTCCATATGTAATAAACCAAAATAGAAGAAAACATGATTGTGTTAATAATTCAATTGACAATTTATAAAATCACATATCTATAGCAACTCACGAGCAAAATTCATACTGAAAAACTAATTCTTATCCTAAACTTTTTGCACTCAAAGTAAAGTTCAATTAATATAAAAATTTGGCAAAAGAAAATTTCATGTTGCCGTTATTGTCACATTTGACGGCAAAAACAAAGACTAGCATGTAGACTACACACTTGCAAATAGAAAATTTACTCGAATTAATAATTGCTGCATATCCCATACAAGCAAGCACTGCTTGTCGACATTGATTATTAATTTGAATTGATCCTCCTGCAATTGGACCTAATCTCACCATTATTCCCAGTCAATGGCCTTATATTTCCCATCTTGATCATTGCTTGTCCAAAAGTATCAAAAAAGTCCGTTTGGCTATTAGCGAAGCGGTTGACAATGGCAACAGTCTCAGCACCATTCGTAGAGAACAAAACTTGATCAGATGTAAGAAGCCCTCGGTTGTTTTGAAGATTTGTAAAATAGTTATTGTCAAAACCATCAGCCGTCGTCGGATCAAGATCAACTAAGGCATTGCCATTGCCGCCTTGCGGGCAACTTTGGCGAAGGGTTTGAAGATACGTCGGATCTATGGTCGGATCAGGGTTTCCGGCACCGTCGAAATTGAACAGACGGTTCCTGAATGCTACACACCGAGCACGTCCAAATGTATGTGCACCTGGGACACGCGGTGATTTATATTAGTTCCACGCAAACGCTACATGAGAAGAAGATATAACAAATAAGCCTCCAGTACATGCACAGCCGAATAATTTTAAAACAGTTTTCTTTAGCTAGCTACCGGAGTTTGAATTCAAGGCTAAAAAGATCAGTTTAGCAACGTTAAATAGCAAATATACCAGATAAAGCAACTAGGTCAGTGGGATCATCAAGTCCTACAGCTCTGAACTTCTCAGAAATTCGATCCAGGGTTTCATTGCCGAGTGGAATGCCTGAAGTCCCAGCTAGATTTGCAGTCCTGCTATCTCTCCTTCCTAGCTGCACTTGCCACGTTGGACCTCCGTCCTGCAAAATGCCCATTTCTTAATGATTGTATTGATGTATAAGAATGATAAAGCTGCATAAAATAATAGCAAGACAATTTTTTCTACTATCTAAATTTTAACAGATTCAGATAGAAAGACAGAATTATATTGTAAGCGATTATCGGTTCAATAAATAAAATCTCTTATACACACTCATTAAAGTGGGACGGAAATATCTAGTTTCCATGATGCAAAAGGTAAAAAATAAACAACTATATCGTATGCTAAATTATAGAAATAAGTGTCGTGTAATTCTGCTTGCAAATGTCTGGACTGGAGAACCACTCTTACTAATTAAGATGGTAAAAGAAACATATATAGGAAATTTGGTAATGAAATTACCAAAGAAACCAAGATTTGAGATGCAATGGCCAAGATATCAGCACAGGAGACGACACCGGGGCAAACGTTCTCTAGTGCAGTTTTGATGTCATCAACTACTTCATAGCCGCCGGTTGATAGGTTGGGGTTTCCATTTTCTCGCTCTGTACGCCATCGGGGGCTGAATCATCAAGCAAAAGTGACCCATCACAGCCCTGTATATATATGGAGAAAAATAGATTAAAAATATTTACATTCATTCGTACTTAGTAAATAATAATATGATATATGGAGCCCCAGTTTTTCAAAAAATAAAAAATAATAATATGATATAGAATTAACTTTTAACGAAGTTTAGCTAAGCTTGTCCCTGGGACTTTGCCGAATGGTTTTCAACAGCTTTATTTGGCTGATCATTCACATGAGTTCAAACTCTAGGAGAGGTAGTAATTAAAAAATTGATTTGGACACACACTTTATCTTTATAAAAAAATTAAGAATAAAAAAATAAAAAGTTCAGCAAGCCACAATGGGCAAAGCAATTACATTAACAAAACAATCATGGAAGTGGACACGAATGAGTCTGGCGCCAATTCGGGCATCATTGTTTCGAGCTTGCTCTACAACACCGCGTACAACGCTTGACACATTAGGGCATGTGGTAGCATAAAATGTTGAGCTCAATTGGGCATTAGATGCTCCAAACATTAAAGCTGCAAAGAGAAAATAGTTGTAACTCGAAACCAAGCCATTTTCAAATTCTATTTTCAAAGAAAAAATATGCAGTAAAATTTCTAAAGGTATTGAATAATGTTGTGAGAAATTACATGTAAGTTGATCCCTTTATATAGAAAATTGTAGCTAGTTTGCCAATGTACAGAATGATAGTTGAGTTTGGAGTTCAAAGGAATGAGTAATACTGGTAGAAATTTTCTTTGGTTTACTTTTCTCTGCGTGGAAATTTATTAATTTTGAAACGATCATCATGCATGCAGTACTGGAGGCTTGAATTAATCTTATATGCTCAATGCAAATATTATTATTTTTTGAATTGCATTGTTCTAATGTACCTTGTCAACGCGGATCGATGACTTTTTGTAAGAAACAATGATGATTAATATATACCTAATTTTATATGAATTAATGATTAGAGCTTGCTGTCAACTTCGTAACTAAAGATCGATGGTTAATTAATTAGTAAACGTGTTCTTATAATTATAAAAGATTGGAATCACATAAGGCACACGTGGTAGAATCAAGATAGCGGTAGAAAAATAAGAACCAAGTGAATTCTTCAAGAATATACCAGCCGCAAGGATCGATAGTTGAGAGTTGTTTCCTTTCATATATAGGATAGATTTCAGTAGTAAAATTTTGGTGGCAAGATCAATTTTTATATTAGAGCAAAATGAATTTTTGTCATTTTGTAGTAACTGCTGTGTAGATGTTTATTGTGGCCTACTGCTTGGCTCTCTCGAAATTACTATTTTTTTTAATGACCATCTCTAATTTTTATTGCGTTAAAACTATAACAGGAAAAAAGAAATCAAGTTCTTTTATTATTAAAACCTTACTATTTATTAATTAACGAGAGGATATTGTTAATCAAATAAAAATCTCAACTCTCAATTGGTCAAAGGAGCAGTTGAGTTACAGAACAACAATTGCATACGTTTTTTTCTAGATAACATTCTTTTCGCCTCCAAATTTGACAACTATTATGCATGCATAGTACTGGAAAAACAAATATATATACAACGAATAACTTATGATTAGCATGAATTAGGCTTCACTGAGATATTCTACTTAGCTACCTTGTTTTCTTAAGCCACTATTTGTCTTTAATTAAATACCGACTAAGCACATGAAATAATCGTCAAATTAAAGCTGTTAAGGCGAAGCAGCTCTTTTCTTCTTGAGATTTATATACAATATCCAAATGGCGATATTTTATTGATGACAAATTGACTGGGATGGCAATTATAACATTACTCAAAAACAAAATTCACGGACTTGTCCTTAGAGCTTTGTTTTGGAATATTAAATCTTTAAAATGGTATTTGTCTGACTTCTTGACTACACAAAAATGAATAATCTAGAAGTGAAATAAAAAGAGAATTATTATTGAAAAATAAATATTAAATATTAATAAGAAAATAAATTAATAATCCTATTCATATCAAAATCCGGACCCAAATAAGTAAATAACTTCAAATTGTAATAAAATTGAAATAACTAATTAATTCAACTTGTTTTTACTTATTCGATAGGAATAAGCAAAGACTCTTTTACTCTACACCTACAATTGTAAACTGTAGGAAAGAAACAACATGCCGTTTGAGGTAAAAATTTACTGACATCATGACTTACAGAAAAATAAAAACCGACAACATGTCATCTATGAGACAACAATGGAAGACAAGACCTTAAATACCCCCAAAAAAAACTATTTTTCACCTCTTATTCCATCATTTAAATTGATTTCATCAATTACCAAAAATGTCCTCAGTTAATTATTGTCCTTATTATTATTATAAATGTTAACAGCAGTAATTATGATGCTGATGATGATGATGATAGTAATAATAATAAGTTGTTGTTGTGACAACGACGATGATGACAACAATATTAATAAAAAAATATTAAAGGTGCTTTAATCGGCAAAAAAGTATTAGATGATCCGTCATTTAGCCTCTTTTCCCATAAGATGATGTGTTGTTCCACAAACACTTATGTGGAAGACATGTCATTTTTGTATTTTTATAGCCAAAACGTACTATTTAGGATTCGTTGTTTATATTCTTCTATTAAATGACGTGTTGTTGAGATGAAACCCTACCAGATGACATGACGTTGGCTTGGATGCATGGAAAACGATATGTCATATCTGCAGGTGAAATACTAATCTTTTTAATAAAAATAAGAGATTGTCAGTTACAAAAATATAAAGATTATCTTTATAACTGACAATTTTTAAAAGATCGACTAAAAATAAACAGTAAAAATTTAATTTTATGCTAACTTAACAATGATTAAGTGCCGGTAACAAAAATGATAAAATTAAAGGGACACTTTCACAACTTTTTCCTTACTGAGTAAAGAAAAAGACATTTGCAAAGGTGAAATAAAGTAAAAGCTGATTACTAGTACTCTAGTAGCAGCATTAGCGGAGAACTCTGGCACTTGTATCCTCATCACTCATGTCAAACGAAAGGATGAAATCAGTTCTCCAACCAACACCGATCGACCATGCAAGCCAATAATAGCCTCCACTGAAGCATATGCATTGGGAACCACAAACAAAAGAACTTTCGGCTCCAAGAAACATGATCCCGGCCCACTAACCTTACCATTTTGCTATCCAAAGAGAGGAAGGAGAAGACATTTTCTACCACAACTTTTTCCTGCTGTTTATCTGGTTTCTTAGATGCTTAACTACGAATCCGTGGTTCGCAATTAGAGAATACATTGATTTTGCAGCCGGCAAGAATGTTGGCCACTACATCTTCAGGAGGATTACTAAACCTTGCCATTGATTTCTTCCCTGTTGTCTAATATAACTGCATTAACAAGATCACAAGTGAATGTTGTATTATCTTTCAACGTGTAACATCTTGCCAACATGCAAGCCATTTATTTGGAAAATAATTTCTTACAAGTGAAGTAAATATATAAAGCAATGGCATAAAGCTAAGCTACATGAAAATTTCATCACATGCCTTCAACTCTATGGGGCGAAAAAAAAAAATTACACATGCATTTGAACATTTTCCCAAATCAAAGAACTCCTTGATTCTAAATAAATAAACCGTGAAAGCATCAAACCCCATCCACCCACCCCCCCAAACAAAAATTCCACAAATAAATGTCAATTTACAGCAAACTCTAGTTACAAATAATTAAGTTTACAGTTGAGAATAAGAATCGCCTCAGAAATCAAAGAAGATGACAGATTACAGAACCCATAAATTGGAAACAATATTTAGTTTTAATTTCTTCAATACTTAATTATTCAAATTATTCACCAGTCTACTTGCATCCAAACAAACTCCTAGTTCATAAAATATGAAGGGCATAATTGTCCTTTGGTTCGGTAATCTTTGACCGGCGACAATCAAGCTGAGTCCAGAATCCAACGGCAGAAACGTTGCCACGTGTAGGACCCTCATGAATCTCTCCAAAACCTTTCCCATAAATCTCCACCTTCCTCCTCTACATAGAACCTAAAACCCTATAAATCCTTCTCAATTTCAGAACAGAGAAAACAGAAAGATCCAAAAATTATCAAAATAGGAAATGGAGATAGAAACGGAGACAACAAACAATGTGATGTGTCTCTTAACGGACCCAGAAGGGAATCCATTAGGAGCTCCCATGTACCTCCCTCAAAACGCCGGCCCTCAACAGCTTTCGCAAATCGTTAACAAGCTTCTCAATAATGTAAGTTAAGCTCTTCACTCCAAAATTTTCAAAGTAATGAGTGTGTACCCCACCAAAAGTTTCAATTTTGATTCCATAATTTGATTTATTTTGTAGTAAGGGTTTAAAGGGTGCTCTTTTGAATTCGCTAAAAGTGATTTTGATTCAAGTTTCTGTATGGGGATTGTGTTTAGGAGGAGAAGTTACCGTATGCTTTTATATATCAGACCATGAGCTTCTGGTGCCACTTGGAAGCTACTTAGAGAAACATAAAGGTTTTTTATTCAGAAATCTTTCTCATTTTTGGCTTCACATTATGTAATATGGAGGTTTAGATTTGTTTAATTTTGTTGTATCAACAAATGTTCAGTTTCTGTGGAGAAGGTGTTGTCGATAGTTTATCAACCACAAGCTGTTTTCAGAATTCGTCCAGTTAATCGTTGTTCGGCTACTATTGCTGGTGAGTGAATGATTCATAAATTTAGTTCGTTAGTAAAGCCCATTGGGTAGAGTTATCCTTACTAGTTTGTGTTTTGAAATTATAGGTCATACGGAAGCTGTACTTTCAGTAGCCTTTAGTCCTGATGGGCGACAGTTGGCCAGTGGTTCTGGTGATACCACTGTCCGACTATGGGACCTTAATACCCAGACACCAATGTTCACATGTACAGGACACAAGAACTGGGTTCTGTGTATAGCATGGTCTCCTGATGGTAAGCATCTAGTTAGTGGGAGCAAAGCCGGAGAACTTCAATGTTGGGATCCCCAGACAGGAAAGCCATCAGGCAATCCACTCATTGTATAGTCTTTGTACTTCAAAATCTCATTTCAGTTTTAACTTAACAAAATTAGTTAATCTTATATCATTATATTACTGGTTTTTGGCAAGTTTAATCATATACTAGATTGTCTTTTTCGAGGACACTAGAGTGTCTTCCTTCTGTATTTGATTTTATTGATTGACAATGTAGCTACATATCACAACACTCCAACTTTTCTTTACCTCTTTCTCTTTTTTTCTCTTAAACTTGCCTGAATGAAGTTGAATTGTGTTCTAATATGAAATTTTTCTGAGACATTAAGACTTGCAATTTTCTACGTTTTAGGGCCACAAGAAATGGATTACTGGTATCTCTTGGGAGCCAGTCCATCTGAATGCTCCTTGTCGTCGCTTTGTAAGTGCTAGCAAAGATGGTGATGCACGCATATGGGATGTTTCATTGCGAAAATGTGTTATTTGTCTTAGTGGGCACACGCTTGCAGTGACTTGTGTGAAATGGGGTGGCGATGGAGTGATTTACACGGGGTTGACCTTTTCTTTAAACTCTATTTTCTCATTTTCTTAGTTTCTTTTGAAGTTGCAAATGTGTAAAGATGATTTAACCGAAATTGTAACAGAAACTCTCTGGTTTACTTTAACATATTTATAGCTTACTAGGCTTACCTTCCAGTATAAATTGGACTTTTTGGTAAAACAGCTACCATTCAAGCTTTTTCCCCCCATATTTTTTGCTAATATTTATCTCAACTTTTGCAGTTCACAGGACTGTACTATAAAAGTTTGGGAAACTACACAAGGGAAGCTGATTCGTGAATTGAAGGTAATAGCTTTTGAGTACACTTCTCAACTCTTATGTTTGGTTCTCTACCAATCCAGATCAATAGTGACTGTTTGTATGTTTTAATTTTATTATTATGACTTTTGATGGCCTTTTTCTTGTATATATGATTTCATTTTAGGGCCATGGACATTGGGTCAACTCCCTTGCATTGAGCACCGAATATGCTCTTCGCACTGGAGCTTTTGATCATACAGGAAACAGTATTCATCTCCTGAGGAAATGAAAAAGGTACAATGTTTTGGTGTTTCTACCAGGGGTGTCCTCTGGTTGTCTTTCCATTTTATGGAACTTAAATACATTTTTAATTATACCAATATATGTAGGCCGCTCTGGAGAGGTATAACAAAATTAAAGGCAATGCTCCTGAAAGATTGGTATCAGGATCTGATGATTTTACAATGTTCCTCTGGGAACCTGCTGTTAGCAAACAACCTAAAACTCGTATGACAGGTCATCAACAGGTACAATTTTTATATGTTTCTAATTGCAATCTAATTTTACAGTTACCGTTTGGTGGGAGTGCAATACGGTTCATTTTTACTTATCCTTCTTTGTTGTTTGCTGTCATCTTATTGGAAAACATTTTCTTCTTTCTTGTATTGACAGTTGAACTCCTAGCATTTCATTGTCACGTCTTTTTAAGTGGGTTATAAACTTAATCTGTGAGCCAATTGGTTCTTTCTTTCATTCAAAAAATTTTAGCTTGTAACTTTGACTTGGTGGTTGCAGCTTGTAAACCATGTGTATTTTTCACCTGATGGGCAATGGGTGGCAAGTGCCTCATTTGATAAGTCTATCAAGTTATGGAATGGAACGACAGGAAAATTTGTTGCTGTTTTCCGGGGACATGTTGGGCCTGTTTATCAGATCAGGTTTGAGTTAATCTATTGTTTTATATATCCATCAAACTTTTACTGTGTGGTTGATATTTCATGTTGTATGTTACTATACAGCTGGTCTGCAGATAGTAGGCTTCTTCTAAGTGGGAGCAAAGATTCCACATTGAAGGTAACTTAACATTTACATAATTGTTTCAAGATTTTGATTGAGATTTGCTGAGTTCATTTACCATTTGAAACACCTTAATTATTCTAGAAAAGATCACACATCAGTGATGAACTTAGATTGGCCACTTCTTCAAGAATCAGTTTCCTGTTGACACTATTTATGCATAATGTACTTTTAGGTTTGGGATGTACGGACACAGAAGCTGAAACAAGATCTTCCAGGCCATGCAGACGAGGTATTTTCACTCTGAAATTAATGTCTTCTGAGCATAAATTTCTTTTTCTTACATTAACATGCCATTATAAATGAAGATGCAATTGTTTTCTTACTTAAGCATGCTGGTGAATTAGACCCGTGAATTTGTTTTGCGAAGGTCTTTGCTGTTGATTGGAGTCCAGATGGTGAGAAGGTAGCCTCTGGTGGCAAAGATAGAGTGTTAAAGTTGTGGATGGGTTAAACTAATGAATTGCAAAAGGTGCTTGCAATTACATGCTTTCAAATTGTCGTCCGAGAGGCAATCAAATTGGTTTGATCTTCTCATACACGTACACTTCCAACTTGTTATATCCTAATCGGCGCCAGGAATTAATTATCAGCTTCAAGGGTGTTCGTGGAAAACTTCAGTCGCAACAGAAGCACTCTTCAAATTCACGACAATAACGGTGTTCTGCAGAGTTGAAAGATTGCATTCTCACCGATTTGGAAAATTGCATTCTCACTGATTTGGAAAATTATTTAACATCAACTCATCTACAAGATTTTTCAAAGTTTGCATTCTTTTATCTCTTTGTTTAACTATGCCAGTCTTCCCTTGCTTGGAGGAGTTTGAATTCATTATGCTGCATTTTTATCATCAGACTAGTGACTGATCTTACAATGAGTTTGAAGCAAATTGTTTGCTTGTAAATTTACCATAACATTTTGTAATATTAATATTCATCATAAAATAGTTTGTGGTCTTACAAACCGCTTGATGAAAACACTGATTACATCATTGGACCTATTGCTTAAATTGCAAGATGCTTAATTTCCTGCTATGATATTTTCATCCCATTTCTGAAGTAAATGCTTTTATCTTAGTCTCCAGGGTTTAGTACAGATCTTGAGCACAACTTCACGGGCACCAAATCGTGCGGCATAATTTGGGTATCTAAAATATGTACGTGCAATGTGGTTTAGTTTTTGATAAATATTTGCATCTTGACCGTACTGGCATATTGCTCCTTCCTTAAACCTTTTCCACCCGAGTAAAGCTCTTGTTTATGGTTCTTCAAATCTGAATGATGGCAAATAAGACTTTTCTGGGAATGCCAGTGATACATGCATCAGCAAGCAACCTGGGGATGTTTCAAATTCACTTAGTTCTAAAATCTAAGTACACTCATGACTTTTTGTAACTACATTAAAAATTTGATTGAGCGTGATTCAATTGCATTTGTTCTCTGTTTTTCTGGCAAGTGTTTCTTCTCATAGCCTTTAAGCTTTTCCCTGGTCAAAAATTGGGCTTCTCTGCTAAACTTAATGAAGCAACAGTAATTAAAAGAAACCACTAAATAAAAGAAAAACTAGCATAGCATAACATGTTGGTGAGAAATTATATTAGAGCCATACTTTCATTTGTCAGGTTGTATATCCCTGATATCGAGCTTATTTCCTCCTTTGACAGAAAAATAGGCTGGTCATGTTAATAATAACAAAGGAACTTCTACGAGGTTGAGGCCTCTCAACAGGGGGCTCTTTGATTTCTCGGGTGCAAGGTTGCAGAACCAGCATAGCATTTCATCCCGACCTTCCAAGAAATGCTCATCACTTTTCCAAAAAGCCAATGGCGTTCCAAGGCTTTTTTGGGTCCACTGGTGAATAATTTTTTCCCAAGTTTCATTGGCACCAAATTCATCCATAACCCAAATTGTCACCAAGAGACGGAGGTGACATTTTCTACAGCATCGGCGATGAGCTTGCACATAAGAATGCCACAACTGTTCCTGTTAAATGTCTGGTTTTGTAGTTAAGAAACTACGGATTTGCGGTTTGCAATTAGAGAATGCCGTGACTTTTTTTCAGGCTTGCATTGCAGCAGTGAATCTGCAGGCAGCCGAGCAAGTATCTCGGCCATCAATTCTTCAGGAAGATCGTTAATCCCTGCCGTTAATTTCTTCACGATCCAGCATTTACGAGATGACACAAGTGAATGTTGTATTAAATCATAAAATCTGGAAGGGAAATCCTGTAAATTCTTCTAAATTCAGAACAACGGAAACAGGAAAATATATATAGAGAGAGAGAGAGATCCGAAATATCAAAACCAAAAGCTAAAATGAGGATTGAAACGGAGAGAGCAAAAAGCGTGATGTGTCAGCTAAGGGACCCAGAAGGGAGTTCTTTAGAAGCTGCCATGTATTTCCCTCTACACGCCGGCCCTCAACAGCTTTCACAAACAGTTAACGAGCTTCTCAATAATGTAAACAAAGTTCTTCACCTTGCCCAAAACAAAGCAATGGGGTTATGAATACCCAGTAAAAAGTTTCGATTTTGATTGCATAATTTGATCAATTTTATAGTTAATATTTAAAGGGTACATTTTGAATTAGCTAAAAGTGATTTCAATCAAGGTTCTTTTTGTGGGTTCCGTTCAGGAGGAGAAACTACAGTATACTTTTTATATATCAGACCATGAGCTTCTGGTGCCACTTGGAAGTTATTTAGAGAAATATAAAGGTTTGTGTTTTAGAAAATTGTTTTATTTTGGCTTCAATATCCAAATGTGGAGTTTTTTTTTTTTTTTCAATAATGTTGTATCAACAAAATTTTCAGTTTCTGTGGAGAATGTAGTTGTCGATAGTTTATCAACCACAACCTGCTTTCAGAATTCGTCCACCTAAACTTTGCACAGCTACCATTGCTGGTGAGTGAATGATTTAATAAATTTAATTCGTTAGTAAGATCTCATTGGATAGAAGTATCTTGACTAGTTCATGTTTTGAAAGTGTAGTTCATACAGGAAGGGTACTTTCAGAAGCCTTTAGTCCTGATGATACCTGTTGGGCGACAGTTGGCCAAGAGGTTCTGGTGATACCAGGGTCCGACAATGGGACCTTAATACCCAAACACCAGCGTTCTCTGTCCTCCCGGGGACTCCACCAAGAGGTTCTTGTAGTTCATACAAGAGCTGGGGCTCTACGTGTAGCATGGTGTCCTGAAGGTAACCTTCTAGTTAGTGAGAGCAAAGCCTGAGAACTTCAATGTTGGAATAACCAGACAGGAAAGCCATCAGGCAATTCATCGTATAGCCTTTTACTTGAAAATCTCATTTCTGTTTTAACTTTGACAAAATCAATTAGTCTTATATCAGGATATTATTGCTTGATTTTCTTTTAGAATGTCTTCCCTCTGTATTCGATTTGTTGATTGACAACGTAGCTACGTATGCTTACAATATTCCAACTTTTATTCACCTCTTAATATTTCTCTTTTTTCTCTGGATCAATGCCCTTGCTTCTGCCATTGTTGTTCCGTTTTATGAAACTATAATACATTTCACTGTATCTATAAGTAGGCCGCTTTGGAGAGGTGCATCAAAATGAACACAGCGCTCCCAAAAAGTTGGTGTCAAGATCTAAGGATTTTGCAATGTTCCTCTGGAACCCCTGCTAGCAAACAACCTAAGACTTCCTGTAAAGGTCATCAAAAGGTATGACTTGTAAATGTTTTTAGTCGCAAAATAATTTTACAATTACTATTCTGTGGGAGTGCAATTTTACCCAATTTTTCTTATCTTTCTTTGTTAATTTTCCTATGAAAGATTACATATCAACGATGAACTTAAATTGCCCATTTCTTAAAGGTTTGGGATATACGAACACAGAAGCTGAAACAAAATAACATATTTATTTAAATATAAAAATTTACAAAGTATAATTTATTTTAAAAAAATGACTATGGTCTATTGAGTAAATTATTATAAACTATAATTTTATTCAATAAAAAGTAAAACATCAGGGATCTTTCTGAAAAGGCCCCACGTTTCATTTTTCTCGATTAGCCGACCAAAGCCAACACGCTCATTAAAGCAAATAAGCAATCAATCGAGAAACAAAAGAAAATTCTCTGAAACGCAGTCGATTACAATGAAAGCTACAGAGGTACCCATAAAATCAAACAACAATAGCAACCCAATTAAAAATCAAGGTCAAATGAAGATTGAAAATACCCAGAACCAGAAGCCTCCGTTTAGGCCAGCTCGAGATGATACCAAACCTCCACTTCACGACCCTGTAACCGTCTTCTTTTTTCTCTGTCACTTCTATTTGTTTTAAATTTTGCTTTTCGGGTCTTTCTGATTTTTTGTTTATTTTCTGAAAGTGTCTTCGTTGTTTTGGTTTTGTTTTTGCTTTGGTGGCAGATACTGAGATCAGATCCCATCGAAACAGAGGAAGCAGTGCTGCGGTTGCCTCCTTTTTCAATTAACAGAGATCATAAAATTTAAGCTACTGGGTTTTCTTTATTGGTAACTTTTTGTTTGTTTTTTAAATTCTTCATGAATTTTAGCTTTTTGAAGCTTCGAATTTCCTGTATTTGGAATTATGCACTAATTTTGATTTATGGTATGTCAAAATTGAATAAATTTACTAAAGCCCGCTGAACTTAGCTGTTAGAGTAACAACTAAAACAGCGGCCTTGAACTTGTAAGTAGGGATGGCAAAAATCCCCACGGGGACGGGTGCTTGCTCGATTTTCCCATTCTATGTATGGGGATAATTTCATACCCAATTTCTTATTCGGGGAAGGGACGGGAAATTTTTTTACCCAATTTCTTATTCGGGAAGGGGACGGGGATGAGGTGGAATCCCCATCCCCTACTCATTTCCCCATTTTAATATTTAATTTTATTTTTATTTTTAAAATTACTAGTAAATAAATTATAAAATTTGAATTATAAAATTATAGATATTGGTAAAAATAACAAATATCAAAATATTTATATTATTAAACTTTTAGGTCTAATTAACTAATTAAAGTCCTAAATTTTTATTTAGGACATTAAAAAAGGCACTTTGGTAGATTCTATTACCCAAAATTTTATTTTAATTTTAATATTCATTAAATATTTTAAACTTAAATCCATTTTTTATTTATTTTTAGATGTTATAATTCTTTGCGAATCACAATTTTAATATCTAATCTAATCTAATCTAATATTTACTCTTGATTTGCTCCGACTTAACTATTATCTTTAAATGGAATAATCCCACATTTATAAAGTGTCCACGCCACCATTGAAAAAGTTAATTTTGAATCTAAATTTGATTTTTTACCAATTTTGTATTAAACTATTAATTTGTTCATGATAGTTTGTAAAAAGAAGTTTGTATCTTTTGCATCTTTGCATTCTTGACTAATTTAATAGATGTGACTTTTGTAATGGATATTAATGTAAGATATATTTCGAACTTTCTTTTATTTGAATTTTTATTTTAATATGATTAACTCAAAATAAAAAAATATATTAATTATTCTTATCGGGGACCTCGGGATCCCCTCGTTATTATTCTCGGGGAGGGGATGGGGATTCTCTCAAATAATTATGATGGGGACGGGGACGGGGACGGGGACATACGTAAAATATCAGGAATGGGTACGGAGAGATTGGTCTCCTCCCCTCCCCATTGCCATCCCTACTTGTAAGTGATTCTAATTTGAAATCGATCATTTGATCTCATTAACTTGAAGCAAAAGAAGTTAAATCAAATCAAATGATGCCGTTTCCACAAAGACGGCAAATTGAATATGTTTGAGCGCCCTTTGGTTGCAGAAAAGTCTTGACTTTCCCCGTTTAAGTTTGTGAAGGACTTCAAAGCGTTTCTTGTTCTTGAAGAAGCATGTTGCTGAGTACTTTTCACATCCATGTAATCCAGGAGCCAATTGCCAAAGCAATTAGCAGATTAAAAAGATATATTAACATGAGAGTTACGGACAACAATCCTCAATTCGGTAATTTGGTTTAACCCACCAGAGAATGAAATGAATCGACTAGCATACTGAACAATATAATTAGAATTTAACTAATCCTCAGTCTCCACCCGAACATCCAAAGACTAACTAAAATCATCAAAATACTATTGTTTCTCGAAAAAAATAGAAGAATGTGTGTCATATGAACAGTTATTGAGGTAAAATTAATGAACTTAAGAAATAATCAAGATGATTAAATTAAAAGGTATCCATCAATCACGCATCCTCAGAAGAAACTGGGGCAACTTGATCTAGGATATCTGGAAACCCTGTCGGCAAAGTAAACAGCGGCTCATTAGTTGTGGATCCTTGCATGGTTAGGCCTAATGCATATCCCAGTGCTCGAGAAACTGGCACTGCCACTGCGTTTCCAACTTGAATGTACCTAAAATAAGTCAGATAAAACTATGAAACAACACCATATGCAAGTGATTGATCAATCGTAACTGCTAACTGTAAAATCACACAACTTAACAAAACCCTAATGTTATCAGAGGGCTTCTAGCATTCATTTGTGAAAAAAGTGATGCAATACTGTTCTGAATCAATAATAACAAACATCAACAATTCAAGCATTTACCTTTCTTTGATAGGACCACAGAGCTTGTAATAATCTGGAAAACCTTGAAGCCTTGCATTTTCACGAACTGTCAAAACACGATCTTGTTCTGGATGCAAAATAGCCTGTATACAGAAAATCAATTTAATGATAATTGCACATGATTATTTGAGTACATGAACATATAAATATGCTTCTGCTAAACAAAGATTCATAGAAAAAGAGAAATGTCACCTGGTTATGAGGCTCTGCTCTAGTAACCACTGTTGGTACAGTTTCATCCCACCAAAGACGTGCAAACGGTCTGTACAACAAAGTAAAGATGTTAAATTATGTCAATATTCAACTAAAAGATGTTGCTATTACAGTATATAGATCTGTCATTTTCTAATGAGAACATTTTGACGAGAAAATTAAATCCAAGCGCCAAAATCTTTAAATGCTAAGCCAAAGCATCAAGAAAAATACAGAACAC
Source organism: Atalantia buxifolia (assembly GCA_030444775.1). Taxonomy (NCBI): domain Eukaryota; kingdom Viridiplantae; phylum Streptophyta; class Magnoliopsida; order Sapindales; family Rutaceae; genus Atalantia; species Atalantia buxifolia. The sequence continues at coordinate 24,166 of JASUUI010000224.1, read as the reverse complement.
GTACTTTGATGATGTACCATCAATAAAAGACATGGCATAATTTGGCACCTGTCATCAAATGCAAAAAAATGAGATGTAATAATCAAAACTCCAAAGATTGTGAAAAGAATAGCAAGAAAAAAGAAATAGACTTATAGATCAAAATATTACCAAAGGCTTTCCAGACTCCAAATAAACCCTCTCTACATTTGGATCCCACTCAACTTTGTTATCAGGTCGAACTCGAACTCCAGGAAAATCTCGAAAATTTGCTCCCTATTTATTTGTTAAAAAAAAAAAAAAAGGAAAGCAAATTAACCAACACAAAATCACATGACTTCAATGAGTTTGCTTCAATTATGTTCTATGACACACATACAATACCTTTTTTTTAGGGACCCGACAAACACGCTGGTAATCATCCTTGTTCAACTCAAGTGGGCGATGATCATAAAGCATTTGCTCTCTTGGTTTTGACTCTGATGAAGAACCCATCATTTCTGGAAAAATAAAGAAATCATTTCAACTCATTTTCTTGTCTTGCAGATTTAAGACACAAAAGCATATTGAATTCAAATACAGCTTAGGGAATACAATAGAACAGCCATATGCCTTTTATTTGTAAAAGAAACCAAATGAGATGAAAACAACACAGTTGTTGCAAGCATTTGAAGTTTTCTTAAGAAAATATGCAAACAAAATATCATAGTTTTACAAATTTTGAGGTAAATACAAATGTATGCTTGCATGATTATCTCTATAAATATCCAAGAAGAATTAAACACAGTGCACTGCTTGACATATGAAATTTCAAATTTTCTATAAAAGAGAACTGCGAATAATATATTAAAATCAAGATTAGTTCCATCATCAACACAAACTGGATTAACAAACAAAAAGAGACTAGAATTGCAACCTGATTCTACATCAGCAATGCTTCATAACAGTATAAATTTCAAAAAAATGGCTGCTTAAGCTGAGAAAAGAGTGGCAACAAGCTGAAATCAAATCATGTATAGAAATATAGTCCATTGTTTTCTATGTGCAGCTGAGATAAAAACATAATCTCAAAATGCACATAAATGCCAATGCAAGTCCAATTATTTTTGTATTATAATTGATTATCAAAAAAAGATATAAGCATAAACCATTTCACCAATTTGACTAGACATGACAAACTAAATGGGAAAATATGAGAATAAGCATTATTATGATCTTTACAACACAACCAAAAGCATCAAAGGGGTCACTCAGACAATTCAACTCTAGAGTAAACAACAATAGGATATCTTCCAAATAATGACTCAATTTCTAGAAGCAGAAGTAACAAAGCAATTATAATTCCATGCACAATAAAATTAATTAAACCACGGCTTCTTACCATCTTTTCTCAATCTGATAAAACATTGAAACTCTGTCTCAGGCTCCCTATCATATGGGATCTCATCTTGGGACTCATAGTTACCAACCTAATTTTAACAAAGAAAATTTAGATATATACAAAAGAAAATTAAATAAACTGACAAAACAGTAAAAAAATAATAAAGATGAAACATACACTAGGAAGGTCAGAAATTGCATCCTGTAACAGAAGCTTTCTCGCTAACTCTACTTGTTGACCTTCATCATATGCAACGGTGTTTCTCTACATCCACCATAAAAAATTTAAAATACAATAACCTTGGTAGCTAATAACAAAATTGAAACTGTAAGTAATTATACTTCAAACTCAGTTGGGATAACCCCTCTCAAAACAACATCATGTGTTGGAAGTGCATAAGGAGGCAATTTCTGCAAAGTCATAAAACACTCAATTAGAAAATCAGCTATAACTTAACAAATATACCATGCAAAAGATCTACAAAATGACCTCAGTAGGTTGGGCTCCCCACAAGAAGACCCGCATACGAAATTGGGGAAGTCCATATGCCCCTGCTGCCATCATTCCCATCCGAACTTGGTAATTCATTTGAATAAGTCGAGCCAAGGCATATCGACCAAGTAATCCTTTGGCAAACTTGACAATGTCAACAACATTTTCCATCAATACAAACTTAGGCTTCAAAAAGTCAACTATATCCATGAAAACAATTAGCTGTTTATTTTTTTCATCAGCCAGTGGGTTATCTTTGTTCCTAAAACGATTGAATCCACTAACTCCTTGGCATGGAGGTCCCCCACAAATCACATCAACATCTCCCTAACAATCAAGAATCAAAACAAGATAAGAATCTGTGGTGGTAAACAAGCTTCTGGTTAAAGCAAAGAGAATTATCTAGAAGAGAATAACATAAGCTTACAGGCAGTGGCAAAATCTTTGATTTGAATCCGCGTGTGACAAATTCTTTTATTCTCTCCCCACAATTGCTATTACAAAAATATAGATATACTTATAATCATAATAATGGAGCTATACATTGTCTAACATAGCCAAAATTGCTAAAGAGGGAAATACAATTTTAACAGCATACCTCAACCCCTCAATTGGCTCCCAAGTGTCTTCACTAGGCCCATAATTTTTCCAACGAACCTAAAAGCAAAAGGTTGGAAGAGGTACAATATATTAAAAACTGCATTGGATAATAAGAATATAGCTTGATCCTAGATGCTGATGATGACATAAACTTTTAAACCCTAAACCCTAAACCCGTGAGCTACGAGCAGGCTTGATATCAAAGGAAGTGGAGAGTGTTAAGTCTGAACCCTAAACCCTAAAACCCTAAACCCGTAAAGTAGGCATCGGTACGTTTAGAACCCCCTCGAGGGGGGGTGTCGTGGTAGAAGCCTTAGCATAATTGTCTTTTTTCAAATTTAGTTAGGATTTTCTTTATATTTTCTTATTTAAGTTGTATTCCATCATAAGTTTATTAGGATCAAGAACAATTACAACTAGTATAAATAAAGCTTGTTATGCCAGTTCCTTACAACAGCTTTCATCAATGATATTTTCTCAATTGAGAACTTCTCTCTAGCGCAAGCCTTTTTCTTGTTATTGAAAAACATGCACTCTAACAATATCTAATACCACTTCCGGACTACATTATTTATGATTGATACTAGCAATGCACTGTTTTTGTTTATTTGTGACATAACATAAAGCAAATTGTAGTTCCCACAAGTACTTCAAGTAATTATAAGTTGTCAAAGAACAAGAAGCTTTATCATATATAAAATGAATTAATAGAGCAAAGCAAGTTTTAGCATATTCTATGTGAACAGGTTGAATTTCCTAACGTGTTAACCTACGAATCCATGTGACGAGCATTTAGATATTTCCCATACAAAATTTCCATATTTTCCCCAATCCTTGAAAGTACCTTTTTAACCATCAATTCCCCTTTTCCTTTGCCAGGAAATGAAAATGAATTATGCTATCACATGCCAAGCAAAAATTTCCTTTTCCTAACTTATGAAATATAAAGATCAAAACTCTAAACTTTTATCAACTTTTCTTGAATCCGATGTTTGCTGTTAGCTTTCTTTGTATGAGGAACACAAAGAAATCAACTGTCATGCCTACGTAGCATCCTAAACTCAAACTGGAAACACCAATCCCCACTATTCTTGAAAACAAATCAATAAATCCATGCACAATAAATCAAGAACACACATACACCCTAAAATCAAAAAATTCAAATCAAATTAATTTTGTTTTTATAATTTGTATACCTTCAGATACAACCCACGTTTCTTTTTCTCCTTTGGATCACCATAGCATATTTTGAGAATTTTCTCTACCTCAAAAATCTCAGAATCATCTTCACCCTCATCTTCTACGTTACCATTATCATCATCTTCTTCAGATTCACCATCATCATCAAAAGAGTACAACTGTTGCTGGGGATCTTTCCTTGCAATCAAAGAGAAACTAATGCAAAGTTTTTCCCATTCTCTTAACAAGGTGAGAAAATCTTCAGCTGATTCATTTCTTACCTAATTCATAGAGTTCATTAATTTTTTTCAAATGCATGCAATGCCGAGACTAAATAAAACCAAAATTTATTGCTATTTCTACCTCTGTCTCGGGATGGTTCAACTTTAGACTTTGGCAAGCATACTCATTAATGTCAACAGCCCATCTCTGGAAAAGAAATATGTAAAGGATCAAACATGCAAATCTACCTCTTATCATATATAAATTACTTGAAGGAAAGGACAAACTTACGGTAACAAGATTCAAACCAGCCAAATTTGCACCAAGGCAAAGTCCTGTTGACATTGCACCACAACCAGAGTACAAATCTAACAATTTCACCTCCATCTTCTGAGGCCCTCCAACTTCACATTCATTTGCATCAACATCACTGGAAATAGTGGATGAAGTCTCACTGCTAACTCTCTTATTTTCTATATGTTGACAAGAGGTATAAGATTAAATGTAGAAATAACATTCAGCAACCCAACCTCTACTTATGCAAGGGAAAAAAAAAAGTAACGCCATGGTTTGTTAACAAACATAAAACAACAAGTGCATTTCGGCTCAAATATTACAATCTATTAACTCATGCTCAATGAATATAAAATAATAAAAAGAATAATTACCAGGAGGCAAGCTGAAAAACGTGGAGTACGGCAGCAAATACATCATATCGCAGTAATAATCACAATGGGGGATTGCCAACTTTTTGGCTTCTAAGTCAATCTGACAAGCAAATTGTAATTATTAACAAATGATTCAAACAAATAATCACCATTAAGCCCAAGCAACTTGTAAACTACATACATACATTTAATGGAACCCTAGCAATGTTTAGCTTCTTAACCAAACATTCCAATGGATTATCATTTTGGATTTCAGAAAAGAATACTCTTCTTTGGTCAATAAGATGAGCATTACTTTCTATGACCTGAAAAAAGATGGAGGAAAAAATGAGAGATCATAGCAAATTTACAATGAAACAAAATTAAATTAAAACTTAAACAATCAAAATTTATCTTACAGTATCACGAGCTCTGTAGTACCATTGGGCGGTGAAATATGGTGTCCCATCAACTGCCTCAAACATTTCGACAATCTTACAAATATAGTCCTCCTCCCCACTTTCAGCCTACCCATGAGGAAAATAATAAAACCAAAATGACATCTATGATCTCACGAACAATCACTACACTTACAAAAGGAAACAACAGATTAAGCTACAGAAATCAAAAGCATGTCTCTCTTCTATTAGATCTCTAATTCAAGCATCAATAGTGAATCATATAATTCTATTTTTTGTAAAACATGTTCAATGAAAAGAAAAAAATTAAAAGAAAAAACTCACTTTTACATGTGCATCATCGAAAAGATCATATATGATATGTCCATCAACCTCAGCCCGCATATAATGACACTTTGCCTGTATGATCTCTTCTTCATCATCACTGAAAAAAAAAAGGAAAAAAAAACATATTTGGTAAGTATTTTTGTTGTGTGAGAAATTCCCCAGTTGGACAAGTTATGCCTAATATCTTATTTTTTTCTACCATCACTTTCTCTTCACTCTATGAATTGCAATCAGAAGTTTGATTTTAAAAGTAATTTGAATGATGGAGAGGTTGAAGAACTAGCAACAGTTATGTTGAGCATCTAAAATATCAGAATTGGTGAACTGGAGGAAGACAAAATGATATGGAAGCTGGAAGCCGAAGCCTTAGGACAGTATACTTGCTAGCCATATTTTGAGTAGTTGTGCAACGAGGTCTTTGCTGGAGAGTTTACCCTTCGAAATGATTTGGAAGGCTAGTCCCCTAAAAACTCAAGTCTTCTTGTGGGCTTTGGCACAAGGAAAATTAAATACTGGAGTAACTGAAAGAAAGTTTCTTATTTCTATCACTCTCCTTTTAATATGCAATATGTGAAAAAGTGCCGAAACTTCAAATCATATGTTTTAATTGTTTTGTGGCTTCAAATTGTGATATAATTCATGCAAAGAAGCTAATATTTTGTGGGTCATTCAGGGTAACTGCAACTCTCATCCTATAGAGTATTCCTTTGCTTATGGTAGAAGAGTAAAGGCTAAAACTCTTTAGAAAGGTATAGTAACAGCCCTGCTTTGGATAATATGGAAGGAAAGAAACATTAGTATTTTTTTATGGGAAAAGTATTGATTACATTGATGATATGTGGGATAAAGTTCATCTTCTTGTTTCACTTTAGGCGTCAATTTTTTAGGAGTTTCAAGATTCATCTTTTTTCTTCATTCATCTAAACTATATGGGGTTTTGATAAGGGGAGTTTTAACTCATTTTAACCTTGCATAGAGGTGATTAGTGGCATACTTTTATATAGTACAAATAGTCTTAATTTTTTGTTTTCTTAGTGGATATCTAGTCCACTGTCTGTTTTAAATCATCGTCATTGATACATTGTTTAGCTTACTATCAAAAAATATGAATACAGCAAGAAGAATTTGAATAAAAATGTGGTAATTATAAACTTACTCTTTTTGATTTCTTCGCTTCTGCTTCTGCAAAATTATAAACAAGAATAAAATTGACAGAAGAATGAAAAATTAAGATTCTCAGTGAATTATATCCCAAAACCCCAAAATTATAGCAAATTCTTAAAAAAAAAAAAAAATCGGTGTGAATATCAAAACACCTAATTTAACAACTTTCATATCAATACAAAATCTAATCAAAGACACTGAAACAAATAAATAACCACAATTATTCAGTAGGAACTCATCACTATAATAGCAGCTATTGAATCCTATAAACTTAATCTACAAACTGCAGATATAACTAAAACAGTAAAAAAAAAAAAAAAAACTCAATGTAGCAAATGTAAACGTATGAAATACCTTTGCTTCATAGCGTTTGGGCCACCGTTGCCTGGCCTCTCCGTCAGGAACCGGATCTCCGAGAAACCGAGCTTCCGGTTCGTCATCGTCGTCATGCTCGCCACGAACCGGTAACTTCTTAACAGAATCAATAGGTTTCTTGGAACTCGATCGGTTCTTATTCACTTTCTCGTGGGAACCAGAACCAGAACTAGCCACAGAGTTTTCACAGATCACTTCAGCTACCTCTCCCTCTTTTTCGACACAAGCTTCCGGTTCCGCCTCAACTTTTGACTTTTTAGACGAGAACGACGTATTGTCGTTTACTGAAGAGCGTGTCTTGCGCTTCGTTGGCATGGCGGTGGTGGTGGCGGCGGCAGCGGCGGTGGGAGATCTCGAAAATGGTAGACCGCGACGGCAGCGTTTAGAGGATAAACGAAGAGATCAAAAGGCGTTTGTGTTCGTGTGGGCTTGCGCATTATATAGTGAGTTTCGGTGAAAAGTGAAAATTTTTAAGTGAATTGGAGTGGGCGGGAAAGTGGAGACTTTTTGAAATGGGGGGAAAGCGAAAAAATTATTTTAATGAAATTTTCAAAATTTTGAAGTGCACCGTCACTCATGTCTAACCATTTTTTTAATAATAAAAATTGTGGTCTATTTTTCAATGGTTGTCTGTTGTCTTCTAAAATTTGTCATATAAATAATGCATAATAAAATTTGTTCATGGTGTATGCAACAGAATCTTGATAAATTCATAATTTCGATTAAATAATAATTTTTGTCACTTTTAATTTGGGCCTTATATAAATTAATAATTACTTATTTTAAAATTAGATTCACATAATATGTCATCTGCCTTTTGTAAAATATATTCACAATATTGCTAGCTGCTCCTTGAAATTAATTTGGATTTAAATCTTAACTCATTTGTAATGCATAATTCCAGTTTGTATTATTTTTTTGCTCCAAGTATGAAATGGACTTTATATATCATGTTTTATATAGAAAATAAAAATTCTATAATAATATAATTACTATTATGTATGGATGCGAGATTACTAAATAGTATTCAAATAAAACATAATAAATACTAAATAAAGTTAGATAAATTCTGTAAATGTGATCATACTTTCCAAAAATAAGGACTTCTTCCAGATCAATAATTTATTAATTTGTCAATATAATAATCATTAAATTAATAGATTTTTTATGACCCCAAAATTATTAATTTATGAAAATTTTACTGTATATAACAATTTAGTGATTGGCGACATGGTATTGCGGATTATAGTTGGATCGTTAGATAAGATCTCCTGGTTAATACAAAGAAATTTGAAATTGTATCTCAGTTCACATGGAAGATGTCGAGATGAGTTAGAGGTTGTTTGTTAAATGTCTGAAGTCTGAAATTTTATTAATTTCAGCCATTTTTAAAAATTTGTTTGTTTGTTTTTTGTAACTTATGTCTGATTTTCAGACATTTACATCTGAATAGAAAAAGTAAACTTTTGTGACTTTTATCTGAATGGAAAAAGGTCCTGAATGATAAGAAATATTATATTCCAAAAATATCTCTGTAAAATAACTTATTTCTTAAACTATAAAATCTAATCCTCTTTTTTTATTTTAATTTACAAGGACATACATGTCAAATAATTAAATTTAAGATGTTTTTTATTGTAAAAACAAACAAGATGCCACTTAAATTCAGATATTTAAAAAAGAAAAACAAACATGTTATTCAGATTTTTATATTCAGACCCATTCAGACTTTAGAAAAATTCAGACCTATTTAGATTTCAGATAAAAAAACAAACGCCACCTTAGTTACTAGTTATGCTATGTTTAAAAAAATTATATTAATATAATTTTTTTTTATTGTTTGCCTTTTTAATTGTTAAAAATAGATTGTTAACACCGTGAAGTTAAAAAAAAAAAAAAAAAAAAGAGTACATGAATCTGCCCGCAATTGTAGAGTTACTTTCTTTGAACTTTTTTAATTTGGCATGAGCTTGACGTTATGCACCGACTCATCACGCACCATTAAAAGCAAAAGTTTTAATTTTCGATGTGAAATCTCTCGTGTTAAAAATAATAGATTTGAGGTTCAAAATCTACTGTAGGTAGGAAAATGATTGAGTTTTCATAAGACTAAATAATAAAAATAAATAAATACTCGCTTGATGGACGGTGAAAAATAGTAGGGGTGGAGACATCGGGTTTTGGTTCTTTGGTCGATTTTCGATTTTTTATTTAGGTTATGATCCGCTCTGTTTAGAGAATTCAATCCAATCAACTTCGAACTATAAACCCGAACTAAACCGAATTTAATTTAATTTGGTTCGATTCGGTTCGGATTATAAATTCAAGTTTATTGATTATAAACCCTAATTTTACCCCATCCAAAAATGAAGTAATTAACTAAATATCAAACAAATTTCTCATAATCTCATTCACAAATTTAAACCATAAAGAATTCTATATTTAACAATTAGAAAAATTAACTAACAATTAACAAAAGAAAAATAAAAAATTAACTAACAATTAAAAAATAAATTTCTAACAATCAACTAATGGATGATCAAAAAAAAAAGAAGCAGATGTTTGGTAGCAGTGGAAGGAAAGAAAAATAAGAAAGAGAGGAGAACTAAAGAAGAAGAAGAAGATGAGATTCAGCAGTGGTGAAAGAAAAGAAGCAGCAAAATAATGGAGAAGAAGTCAGGAGCAGCAGAGAAGTGTGTGTTTGGGAGTTGTGTCATGTGTTAGAGTTGGAAAATGAGTTTTTAAATTAGTTTTTTTTTTCTTTTAATTTCTTAGTAACTCGATCAGGCTAACTTTTCGGTTCGAGCTCAAAATATAACTTGATCGGTTTTAAATATCTATATCTATCTATATATATATATAAAGCTGAGGCTTGGGGAGGTGATGTGGCATCACCATTCCTTATCTTTGTATATTCTATATTATCTAATAAATAGAAATTTTCCTTTTAAATTTGGTTTTTCATCTTCTCATAATTAATTTGATTGTTATTACACAATAATAATTATGTAAAGATTTTAATGAGCCATAATCTTTGTAATGAACATCCAAGGGGGAGTGTTATACATTTATTAATTATGAACATCCAAGGGGGAGCCATAATCTTTGTAGATGTTCATAACATATATCTCTTAGTCTCCCTACTATCTCTCATTAGCAACCTTTAGCTTCCCTATAACTCCCACTATCTCACAAGGAATTATAATCCATAATTTTTCATTAATTCCATGGAGTGATTATGTAACTATAAAAGGAGAGCTCATCTTTTTGTTTTGTACACACATAATTACTTTTTTATTTGTATTGTTGGCTAACAGTTTTTTTTATTTTTTATAAGGTTGTCTCATCTTAAAAAAAAATCAATTCATATTTTTTATCAGTTTCATCAAGTGTAAAGTAAAAAAAAAAGATAATACTAAATTCTTTTTTCAAAACCGCGTGAAGCGCGGTTCTATTTTATAGTTAAACATAAATGAGGTTTTAAGCTTCAACCCAAACTGATCCGAACACTTGTCCCCTAAAATTAAGCAGTAAATATGATTTTTATAAAGCCATTAGTTACATTTCACATTTGAATAATAAAACCATGAGAAAGGCATAACTTTCTCCCTTCTATTTTTGTTAATTACTTTATTTACTTATCCTTCAACACTTACATTATAAATATTATTCATTCGTTTGTTTGTTTATGAGAACCTTAGCAACTTGTTAAAAACACATATGCCATGCGCATGAAACCCTTAATTCAACCAAGCAATTCAACAATGAACATCATATTTGAAAGGCTAATGCTAAGTTACATATATGTACCTTACAACCCTCTCATATGAATAATAATCATTTACTATTTATGTGAGAGGGTTGTAAGGTATATGTATATAACTTAGGGGAATCCTAGTTGAAATTGCATCTTGTTAACTCTAATTCATGGCCTTTACAACGTCATCCATGTAATTTTTTTTTTTTGTATTTGATGACATTTAGTTATAAAATTGCAATCATTATTTGGCCACATCCTTTCAATGATTTTTTTTTTCAATGCGTCAATCCCAACCATTCTATTAATTTGAATTGTGTCTTAGGGTCAGTTTGATGGTGTTGTACCTTTCAAAAATAATCAGTTATTAATAAAATCAGTTACACTTTTAATAAATTTTATTATAAAAGTGATATGAGTTTGAAAAGCAGTCATATGAGTTTTGTAAATCGTGTTACCAAACTACTATAAGAATATAAATGATTTAATTGAACATAATATTAAATAAAATTTATTTAAACATTTATCATAAGCATACAAAATATTTTATACTGTGTACATATAATATTTGATAATTAAAATAAATATTTATACTATTGATTTTATTTTTTATTTTGTTATCTCAATATAATTGGCAATAATAATAATATTTTTAAAATTAATGATTTTATTTCCTAATTAATAATGATAATTTTAGATTTTTATAGTATATATGAAGATCTATATGGAATTATATTAAGTATAAAAATAATTTTCAAAATAAAATTTTGAAAAATTACGTCTTCCTTCTTTTCAAGTTTGCTTTAAAAATAGAGTAATTTTGTCAAAAGTGATTTTTAAAAAAATTTATTAAATACTAAAATTAGCCTTCAACTTTTTGAAATCATTTTTGAACTTCGGAAAAACAATTCCAAACAAACCTTAATCTAATGTCTTAACAACATGATGGATGACATGCACATAATTATTATCAAATTACTCAATTAAAATATATCATGAATTTTTTTAACTTTAATTCAAGACTAATAATCAATGAAAAATACAGTACAAAAACTAAATCCAACATCCGTCTGCCAATAATATTAAAGGAAACAAATGCCCATTTTTTATGCATGTAAAATTCAAAATGTTAGACACCTAAATGCATTTGGAATATATTAGAATTATGTAGACAAGAATGCTCTTAAACAATTTCATAATATTTTTGTAAAGCTAAGTAAGTGCCGATTTGAGACTATTTATGAGAAGCTCAGAAGTGATTTTTAAAACCTAAAAATTAATTTTAGTATTTAATAAATTATTTTAAAATTACTTTTTATAAAATCATCATATCTTCTAGTATATTTTAAAAAATAAGGAAAAAGTAGTTTTTCAAAATTTGACTTTGAGAAGTAATTTTACATTTAATACAATTTCATATATAAATTTTCCTTATTCAATTAGAAAATAATATCATTAAATTTAAGAAGATTATTATTATTACTAATTATATTAAGATAGCAAATAAATAAATAAAAAATTTCGTATAATTATCAATTATTAATATACACAATAAAAATATCATGTGTTATAGTTTTGTAAATAAATTTTGTTTAGCATTATGCGTATTTTAGTCATTAGTAATCTTATAACAATTCAACAATAAAATTTATTAAATACATATAGTTACTTTTAAAATTCACAACACTTCTACAAATAAAAATTAAAATTCACGTTCGATTATTTCTACGCACAACCAACAATAATTATTTTAAAAATTAAAATATTACCAAATTAACCTTTAGTCACATCTTTCATCTTTTACTTTATAAGAAATAATGACAATCTCACCAACTTTATTGTTTTTGCTTCAGCTAATTCTTTCTCTTGTGCATAGGGCTAATTTCACTACTTTCATGGTGAAAGTTTCTCTTCTAAGAGGGGGAGTATCAAAAATGCTCATGTAGATCTTGTGAAAGAACTTAAGAAAATAACAGTCCCATCATTGTAAATATTAAATAATCCTTGCATCAATGTCTTAAATATATCTAAAGAGTGATCTTGTTGAAACTCATCAATATTCTTTCATGCAGAATGATAAGTACATATTTTTCATATATTTTTGTTATTAATTTCTCCACCTCTTTTTAAATGCATCGTCTTAAATATTCCTTCAAGAAGAAACATGCTTAAAGGAATTAGAAAAGAGAAATAATTGAAGATTTTGGAAACCAAGAAAACTGAAGCCAACAAAATTAATTCATGCATATTCAGAAGATTATGACCATCGCGTGGAGATTAAAGAGGGAGTTGAATTCAATTCAATTTGGTGGCTTCATTTAATTGGAATCAAGAATATTAAAGGGTAATAACACGTGCAAACATTAAAGTGGCGTTGGCTTGCTCATTGGTTAATATGGGAAGCAAATTGAAGAAAAAGGAAATGGTCATATTTCATGCACGTGAATTGCCTAAACAATTGGCGGACAAAGCATTGGAAATAAAGAATTGAAATGGCATGTGCAAGGCAATTAAAGGAAGCAAATTAATTGCTTTAAATGGGAAATAAAATTCGGTCAATCTTGGGCATTATAAAAGCTAACTTTTGGCTTTTGATTGAAAAAAAATCTGCAGCCAAGAGGGTTGAAAGAGGGAGCAGCCGCAAGAAGGAAAAGCAAGGGAAAAACAGAAAGGAATTGAAACAGAGTTAGCTGTTTGAATTAATCTCCATGATTGGTTTTATCAAATCTCTTATTCTCTATTTAATTATGTTAGCCTAGATTTTTTTTATTTGGTTGATGGTGAATTCAAAATCCTAAACATGTCATATGATTAATGTTCAATCTCTATCATTCAATTTATTTAATTGAAATTGTTTATGTTCTTCTATAATTAATGTTTGTGATTTTATTCTTGTTTTATTTAAGTGGCCAATTAGATAGGACTTGAATAAATTATATTGCTAGATTAAAATTCTTGATCCGTAATTATCATGATATTTTAATCATTAATAGCATGTTGAAATTAGTAATTTCAATTGGAGAACATAACCTAGGTTAAATAACTCTGCTTAATGCTTCCATTATCTTAAATTTAAAGAGTTTGTTTTAAATTATTTAATGATTAGAAATTAGGTGAAGAGCTTGAAATACTAACCAGGTAACTCAAGAGGGGGGTGAATTGGGTTTTTAAAACTTAAGCTAAATAAATTGCACAACAATTTAATCTATTGCCTTAATTAAATCAAAAACAATAAAGCTCAATAATAAAAGAGTAAAGGAAGAGAGAACAAACACAATAATTTTTATGTGGTTTGGTAATTCTCGCCTACACTCACGCCTCCAAGCACACTAGGCTTGATGATTTCACTATCCAATCCTCTCAAGCCTTCAAACGCTTACAATTGACTTCCAAGGTGTCAAACCTTTACAACAAAGAAATTATCTCCCAATCTCTTCACTCAAGTTGTCTCACACGCTTAAACATTCACAAATTTGATGAGAAAATGAAAATTACAACAAAAACTCTCTCAAATAGTAGATATACAAATTGAAAAACAAATATGACTCAATAAAATGATGATTTGTAAAATTGAAGCTCAATATATGTTGTGTGCACTTGTTTATACTTTCAAAAATTGCTAAAAATGAATTGAATTTGAGTTTATATGTTGTGAGCTAAAAAACTAGCTGCTATGAGCTTTCTGATGATAACCGGCTTACCGCTTTCAAAATCCAGTTAGCCGCTTTTATGTTACCATAACAACAAACATTTAAATTTTTGAAGATCCGGTATGCCACTTTTCAAATCCGGATATCCCTTTTTTTTTCAATAAGCTACAATGAACTATTTTTTAAAATTATAATTTTACCTTAAAACTTTCTATAATTGTATTATGGCCCAAAATATTATAAAACTTTACAAATAGGTCCAATTTTAGAATTTCTAAGTAATACTTGTTTATCCCAAAACTTTTTGAAATTATTATATGGCCTAAAATACTATGAAACTTTTCAAATAAGTCCTTCTCCAGAATTTCAAGTAATACTTGTTGATTTCAAAGTTTTCAAAACTCTTTCAATTAGACCATAAACTTAAAAAACAACTAATTTCATAAAATCATTTTTCATTAAATATAAAATCTTTATAATCTGAAAATAATGATTTATTTAAAATGTATGAAAAATAATTTAAACTTTTAAAAGCTTAATCATTCTTAATTTTGTTTGATATCATCAAAATCAAAATTATAGATACATAAATGTTAACAATCTCTCCTTTTTTATGATGATAAACTTTTCATGTATTTAAAGAATTATTGCACAAATTGCTCCCCCTAAATGTAAACTCCCCTTACAATTTGAGCTTAAAAGATTAATCATTCTTAATTTTGTTTGTTATCATCAAAATCAATATTATGAAAACATATATGTTAACAGAGCTTGTTTTGTCTAACGACATACTAAGGAAAGATTGAAACTAAGAGGTTGTTTGTTAAATGTCTGAAGTTTAAAATTTTATTAATTTCAAACATTTTCTAAAATATACTTGTTTGTTTTTTGCAACTTATGTCTGATTTTCATACATTTACATGAGAATAGAAAAAATAAAGTTTTGTGACTTTTATCTGAATGTAAAAAGGTTTGAATGATAAGTAAATATTATATTCTAAAAATATATTTATAAAATAACTTATTTCCTAAACTATAAAATTTAATCTTTTTTTTTAATTTACAAGGACATAAATGTCAAATAACCAAGCTTAAGATTTTTTTTTTATTGTAAACACAAATAAGATTTCACTTATATTCAAGTATTTAAAAAAGAAAAACAAACATATCATTCAGATTTTCGTATTCAGACCCATTCAAACTTTAGAAAAATTCAGACTCATTTAGATTTCAGACAAAAAAACAAACGTTACCTAACAGAGCTTATTGTTGTCAACAATTGATAGTTTTAATATAAATTGATGATAGAATTAATATGTTATGTGTATATTTGGTGGTGGCAAATGATCCTTTAACCAAAGTTTTCATCATTATTATTTCGTTCTCATTTAATTCGAGTTTTTATTAAATTATTGTTGTTAGTTTTAATTTCTTTATTTCTTGCTATTTATTTAAAAATTTATAAAACCCCTTTTTTATTTATAATTGGTATTTTCTTTAGTTAGATTAATTTATATTATTATTACTACTATTATTTAAAAAAAAATCATGCCTTAGAGTTGATAATAAATATAACAAACATAGTTTTCGCGAGACCGATCCTTATTCGTTTCATCTTACTAATTATTTATATTAATAGTAAGGTTTTAAATTTGATGTACTTTTAACGACATTGCCACAAAGTGTATGCAATTTTCTTTTACATATGCAATCAATTGGTCTTTTATTTTTATTATTTTCAATTAGAAAAGCTTAACTTTTATTGAATCAAATTAGAGAATAAGTACGAAAGATGAGATGGACAATTATTAATCTGCATTACTAACTCTATAATGTTCAAAGCCATCTAGGCAAGTGAATCAACAATGTATACAATCAGTTGGCCAATGACTTTAACTTTGTTTGGTACTAAGATCCTTTAAATTATAGTTGTCGTGAAAAAAATTATAATTATAAAATAAAAATTAATAAAAATTGTAATTATAAAAGAATTTTTATTTAAGAAGTATATAATTAAATCAATTGAGCTTCTAAGTTACAACAATTAGTATTTACCAAAAATATTACTATATCTTTTAAGATTCAGTTATTTAATCTCTATCTCAAATAGAATCAATGTTTGGTATAAATTTTCATGTCTTAACAAATCAACAATAATTTGCTCATAGGAAACTTTTGCCAACATTATCCGTCAAAATTTTCATTGTTTGCATGTTTTTCTTTTCTTTTTTCTAAAGCATTGTTTGCATGTTGATATTTTCTATAACAAGTGATATACAACTACAAATTCTTATACAAACTTATTTTGTAAACTCGATTTGATATTAACTCATTAATTGAATAAAAATATAAAATAATAAAAATAAATCATGTAGATAAAGAAATATTTAATCTAATTAATTTAATCATATCACATTAATTTATACAAAAATTTTTTATAAAAAATTGTAATTATATTCCCACTCTTCTATAACAACCCCAACTTATATATATTTACTTCACATTTCATTTTATTTGTGTGCGCAAATATTGGGAAATAAACATTTTTCCTTTCAAGAAATCTTTTTTTTTTTTTTAACTCCTTTCAAGAAATCTTAACGGGCGGCTAGTCCCACAAAAATGCTGACATGGAAGAGAAAACAGAATGGCCTTTGACCTTTCCTCAGCAAATGGACCCCACCAAACTCCAAAACGCAAAATATCGCTAGCTCGCATTCACAACCACCAAAACAACAAAACAAAATCGATAGCAGTTGTCAATCTTTCTCACGATCAAAATCAACCGACCCCTAACCCTAATTCCCAACTTTGAAGTCTCTTCAAACTCCATACGGATTTAAAAAAAAGATTTTTTAAGTTGAAAAGAGAAACTAGATCCAATAATTGCAAGCTATGAACGGGGTTTTGATAGAGCTACTATAATGATAAGACGGCGACTAGGGTTTTGTTCGAATTGCATGGGGATTGACTTTGACCAATGCCAGAGCTTCGAAAAGGCGTGCGCCGAGGCCGAGCCGCTACTACGTTAGCTGCAGCTGCCTCTCCAGGGGGTAATTGCGTTAAGACACGCGCTGCGATCGCGCGTGAGGCTGCGGCTGTTGCTGTTGCCGCTGAGTGGGAGAGGCCAAGGCCGAGGACGAGATTGGCGGCGAAGAAATTGAAGGCAAAACAGGAAGAGAATTTAGAAGTGAAAGAGAATCGGAAAAAGTTGCAGGTGATTGTGATATCGGAGAAAGATACTGACTTGGAGAAAAAGGAAGAGAAGGGTAAAAGGTAAATAATAAAAAGATGGGTGATGATAGTGGTGGGTTGAGTGCTAATAAGGCTGCTGGGCAAGAAGAAGAGGGCAGTACGGCTCCCTTTCCAGAGAGGGTAAGCATTTTTTTAAATTACAATTAGAAGCTATTTTGGTTGGTTTATATTTGAAACTTTTGTATTTTTGTTAAATTTTGTTTCAGCTGGGTTGGTGTTGGATCTGTGCAATTTTGGTTTATGCTGTTGATCAATATGATTTAATGATGTTATCTGAAAATTTCTCCTTGAAATTGTAAAATTGTGTTTTTCTAGTGGTTTATTTTGATTTATTTGTGTCATTTGAAGTGTTTCCTGATTAGAATGTGCTATAGTTGTGATTGAAAAGAAAACCTGTTTCTTCATCTGAATAATTTTGTCAGATTTGAAGCACATGAGGTTTTTTTGTTTCTGCCAATTGTTATAAATTTTAGCTTTAAGCTATGCATTTATTCCATTTATATATGTGTATTGGAACTGTTTATTGAGGTTTTATGTCTTTTACGGAATGATGTTATACAAAACCTTTTTGTTGGTGCTTGGCTGTGCTGATCACTGCCGTCTATCACTCTTTGATGGAAGAATTAAATTATACGTAGTAGACTTTGTGATTGCATTTTTATGGCAATTCTAGCCTCTTTTAGATTTGAGTATCATTGTGATTTATTATCTTTTCAATATTCATTGTCTTGCAATACCAGAACTTTACAATTTCCATTTATTGTTTTCATGTATCCCTTTCTGAAGGTTCAAGTAGGAGGGTCACCTGTGTACAAAATAGAGAGGAAGCTGGGTAAAGGTGGATTTGGTCAGGTGTTTGTTGGTCGTCGTGCTCATGGTGGAAATGAACGCTCATCAGGTGCTGGGGCCGTGGAGGTAAAATCAATATAAATTGATTTGCCCTTGTGAAAAGTTGAATTGGGATATGTTTAATGTTAAATGATCAATTGTGTATTCCCTTTCATTCTGCTTGTGTTTTTCCAGGTAGCTCTGAAATTTGAGCACCGAAACAGCAAAGGCTGTAGCTATGGCCCTCCATATGAATGGCAAGTTTACAAGTAGGTACCTCTTTTCTTTTTTTTTTTTTCCCCTGCCTGTTTCTTGTGTTTTGTGGAGTTGAGGATTTGTTAACTAATGACTAGATTTATATTGAAAATTTTGGTGTAACAGCACTCTTGGTGGTAGTCACGGAGTGCCTAAAGTACACTTTAAAGGAAGGCAAGGTGACTATTATGTGATGGTGAGATCTCAAGTCCTACCTCTCTTCATTTCTGCATCATAACTTATTGTTATATGTCTGACTTTTGCGTACACATTTGCAGGTTATGGACATGTTAGGTCCCAGTTTGTGGGATGTGTGGAATTCTTCAGGGCAGACGTGAGTATCTGTGTTCTTATATCAAACCCTCTCTCTCTCCATGGATTTCATGATTTGTTGTTTTCTTATTACCTTGAGAATTCATAATTTTGAATGTCTCACGAATTGCTGGGTTAACAGTGTAGTTGTGGAATATTAAGAGGCTTGCACCCTAAGTCTTTTCTTGTAGGGCCCTAGGAAGGTGTTTCAAGGCACAACTATAAGGCTTAATTTAAATGATGTTCATGCCTCAAGAAGCCATGCTGTCATGAATTTGAAGGCTTCATTCAGTTGAAGCTTATGGTTCAACTTGTAAGGCTGTCAAGCAAGCGGATGCTTCTTGCTCTGCAAATTCTTTGGTTTAGTGTGTGTCTCGTGTGCCTTATAAGAAATTGCTTCGGTATAGAATTCCCCCATATTTTAGTCCTACCTTCATTTATACTCACCAAATGATTTTTTTATATTTTAGTTCCCATACACATAACTTTTTGGTTCTTCCACTGTGTCTACAGAAATTGGGATAGTATCATGTTTGGATCCTAAGAACTAATGTGAACAGATATTGCTGTATTCTACTTTTCTTTACTTGAAGAAGCTTTTCCCTGCATCATGTTGAATAATTTCTTTGAAATAGTATTTTGCGAATGCGCTGTGATAATTAAGGCTGCAAACTCTTTTGTTTGTGGTTTAATTGTATTCGTTATCTAGCGGTGACCTTTTATTTAATCTGAAGATTGTACCAATGTGCGATGTTGAAACTTACCTAAGCTTATCTTTGTAGATGGAATTAGGCCAGTAGACAATAGAATTTGTCTATTTACATTCAGTTTTAGGAAACATACTTTAAAACTTTTCCAATATACCATTTTTCTCCATTTGACGTTTATTGCACTACATCCTTTTGAGATTGGTACTTTAATACAGCTTTTTATTACTGAATTAAATGAATTATTTTTAAGACATATATTGCACGTAACTGTATTTTTGTCGTGCACTACTTGCGCTTACCATAGCTTATTTCTTATTTATTTCATATGTAGGATGTCCTCTGAAATGGTAGCTTGTATTGCAGTCGAGTCTTTATCAATCCTGGAGAAGATGCATTCAAAAGGGTATGTTCTTGTAATTTCAAGTTTTACATGTAACTCGAAATTTGGTGAAAACTTTGCCAGCTTCATTTTCCAATTTAGCAGTTTCTGTTTTGGTATTTATTATTTTTATATACTAATTATTCTTTTTCATATTGGTTCCATTTGATATTAGTTATGTGCATGGAGATGTAAAGCCTGAGAATTTTTTACTTGGTCAGCCATCTACACCACAAGAGAAGAAGTTGTTTCTAGTTGACCTAGGATTAGGTGAGTAATTTCATTTTTATCCTTACTATACCCTCATTATTTACTTTTTTTGAGTCCTAACGTCTTATCAATATATCATATCGCAGCAACAAAGTGGAGAGACAGCAGTACTGGACAGCATGTTGAATATGATCAACGTCCTGATATGTTTAGGTTAGCGTTTGTCTAGATGCATTCAATTATGCAATCTATTCTTTTACCACTATTTCTGATTCCTTTTCTGGTATATTTTTTCAGAGGAACTGTTCGATATGCTAGTGTTCATGCGCACTTGGGAAGAACTGCTAGTAGAAGAGATGATCTTGAGTCACTTGCATATACCTTGATATTCCTTCATAAAGGAAGATTACCATGGCAAGGCTACCAGGTATCAATCATTTTCTATATATTTGGTTGAATCCTACATCTTGTTTGGCTTCTTTCATTTTAATTTAAAGCCAATCTAGTTACACTGTTTCTTCCAAAATGTCAGGGTGATAATAAATCCTTCCTAGTTTGTAAAAAGAAGATGGCTACTTCTCCGGAAATGCTTTGCTGCTTCTGCCCTCCGGCTTTAAAACAGTTTCTTGAGATTGTGGTGAACATGAAATTTGATGAGGAGCCCAATTATTCCAAGTTAATATCTTTATTTGAGGGTTTGCTTGGACCAAATCCAGCTATAAGGCCAATAAATACTGAGGGTGCTCAAAAGGTGAGCATTTTGGTATGGCAATATTATTTTTTTCCCGCTGATCACAATTGCAGATTTTAATGAGAGCTTGTGAAACTTTTGCTAGATTATCTATCAAGTTGGTCAAAAACGGGGTAGGCTGAATGTTGATGAGGAAGATGATGGGCAACCCAGGAAGAAGGTTCGTCTGGGAGTGCCCGCCACACAATGGATTTCTATTTACAATGCTAGGCTACCCATGAAACAGAGGTATGGACTTTCTTTCATGAATAGATAATTGTGTTTCATTTTATGACGCAAATTAGATATTGAGGTGTCATCTGCCATTTTTCTACCACATACAATCCCCCGCCCAAACAGACTGTTTATTGGACGCTTTTAGCATTAGCATTCAATTATGTTGAGCTAAGGTGGATTTGGAGCGTATTCAGATCTATTGCTTTTTCTTATTGGTTATATAACTGAATATATTTGAATGGGAGGTGGTTCGATGTTATTATTAATTACCTACCTACAAAATCTGTCCTAGATGATAACCCCCCACCCCAAAAAAAAACACATTTGTTCCATCTTGTGAAGCTACGTGAAATCTAGTTTGATTATGCTCATTTCACTTTGGCATACAAACTACACTTAAAGAACTATTGTACAGGTGAAATGAGCCCATTATAAAACTCCATTACAACTGAAGGTTAAATAAAACACAGCTAATGAGCGGAAAAAGGCTACTCATATTATATATGGTTTCCTAAATATACTATTGCCTGATAACCCACTTGTCATGTAATTAGGTACCACTATAATGTCGCTGATGCAAGGTTGGCTCAACATATTGAGAGAGGAATGGCGGATGGTCTGCTTATAAGTTGTGTGGCATCCTGTTCCAATCTTTGGGCACTAATTATGGATGCTGGAACTGGTTTCACCAGCCAAGTTTATGAATTATCACCGTTCTTCTTGCACAAGGTGAATTGCTGCTCTGCATTTTGTGCTTGCCATTTTCTTTATTGTTTACTGCTTAAATGTACAAAATTACACATACTGTTCTTCTGAATTTGTAGGAGTGGATCATGGAACAGTGGGAAAAGAACTATTACATTAGTTCAATTGCTGGTGCTACCAATGGAAGCTCTTTGTGGTGATGTCCAAAGGTTTGTTTGCATTGTTTCTTTTTCTTGTCATATTTACTGATATGATTCTGTTGTTTGCTGGGGGAAATGTAATCTATTTTTATTCTTGTTGAAAATTAGTGCTTGTACTTGCAGTTGCTGTCATGCCAAGTTGTAATTGATAGATGTGTAAGATTTAATTCGAGATTGTTTCTACTTGATGGCTTTGATTTCATTTACTAATAAATGTGGTACTTTGTATGTGTATTAATGCATTATGACATATTGCATATAGTTTTTCATGTGTCATGAACTGTACTTCATTACGTGGTTGTATAAAAGAATACAATTGAAGAAAAGAAATTGCTTAGGCTCGGTTCTCAGCTTGAAGTCCTCTTTATTTGTTCCAAATTGAGCTGAGTTACAGAGTTATATTTCCCAAGCTTGAATAATTTTTAAAAATTTTTAGGTTCAGCATGTGATTGCATCCTAGTGTTTATTGTTAGCAATTAATTGGGGAGAGTTTATGATCTAATTTCCACAGGTACTCAGTACACACAACAGTCTTACAAAGTAAGCGATTCATTCCCCTTCAAGTGGATAAACAAGAAATGGAGAGAAGGCTTCCACGTCACGTCAATGGCTACTGCTGGAAGTCGATGGGGTGTTGTCATGTCTCGCAATGCTGGCTTCAGTGAACAGGTTGAGTTTCAGTTGTCTTGTCATCAACATTTTCTCTGAAAATTTATTGTCTTGGTTCTGGAATTGCTTAATTCCCCTCTAATAAGTTCTGGTTTTGGTTTCAAAGGTGGTGGAGCTAGATTTTCTATCCAAGTGAGGGCATCCACAGGAGATGGGATGGTGGCTATCGAATAACATCAACAGCAGCAACTTGTGATCAAGCTGCTCTTTATTTTGAGTGTTCCCAGGCGCAAACCTGGTGATGAAACTCAAGAAACTCTACGTACTTCTCAATTCCCAAGCACTCATGTTAAGGTAATTAAAAGGGTTTTATCCTCAAATTTTTAAAAGGTGTTTCTATTTGTTCTATTTCTGCTTACTGGTTACAAGGGACATGATATTCATGTCTGCTCAACATTGAAAACAGAATACCCAAAGAAGATTGAATGCACTGATTGTTCACATGATGTTTCTTCAGGAGGAATTATTTGCACATATATTCTTATACACTTGTGATTTCTTCCGATATGCAGGAAAAATGGGCTTAAAAATCTTTATCTCGCCTGTCTGTGCTATGGGCGAACTGTATCTTGAAGTGAAATGTAAAGAACTTGGGGGATTTTAATGCATGGTAGAATGGGAAAAAATGGCTAGTGAGAGAGCTTGGTGGTCCTATTTTTCCTCATTTTGTAAAAATATTAGGAGGTTTATTTTGAAGACTGAAGCAAGAAGAGAGTATTATTGTCATGTATGAAATATATTTTTATTGCAGCATCATCCTCTTTTGGCTCTGGATCTTAAGAGGCTTCTCAAATAATTTTGATGCTTGATATCATTTTTACAAGCAATTTCATTTATGTATTTGGAAACAATTTTTAGATGTGTGTAATTAGTGTTCATGGATTAAATTTTACATGACGGGACATCAATCTATATTCGATCTACGATTTTGTGAATTATAAAATTTTAATTTAATCTAATTTACTTAATTAGTGAAATTTAATTTAAATTTAATTTATATATCTCGTAGACGGATGTAGATTTAGTTTAATTTATATTAAATCTATCATTTTACTGGTCGTTTGCGCTAAAATCGCTAATTAATTAAATAAAAAATATAAAATAATTTTATTATTGATTAAATTTAAAATTAAATAAATTAATTATTTAAATAAAATTAAAAAATATATTTAAAGTTTTAAAATATAATACGTTAAAAGTAAAAAATAAAAATTTTATTTGTTTAGATTAGTAATTAATTATTTGGGATGTTATATTTTTATTTAATTTTTTTATTTTATATTATTATCTGATAAGATATAATTTAGTGTTAATATAATATTATATTTTAACTTATTTATTTATTAATAAGTATAATATCATATTTATAAATTTTATTTTTATTAAATAATTTTTTTTTACGATTTATAGATTTTTGTAATTCACATAAGAAATTCATATTTAATTTACATCGATCGCGTAATTTTTAAATTTTTAATTCAATTCAA
>JASUUI010000222.1:0-25000 GCA_030444775.1 Atalantia buxifolia | reverse complement strand
CCCATCGCGTTGCCCCCGCCTCACGGTCCCGGGTCAAAGCGGAACCGCAATCGCAGCCCGGATCATGATTCGGCCCCCTCATTGCCCGGCCATAAAACTTGCCCATTTTTGCTATAGCCCACCGTCCGGCCGTGTGCTATAGCCCACCCCCCCGGCCTCCCAGCCCCCGACCGGCCCCGCCCCGGGGGGACCGCGCCCCGAGGAGCCCCGCCCTGCCACCGACCGCCCCAGGGGCAGCAAGGAAAATCGGGCGTTCGGCCATAAACTTGCCCATTTTTCGGCCGTAAAAACGCCGGCTCCCAACCCCCCCATCGCGTTGCCCCCCGCCTCACGGTCCCGCCGGTCCAAACGGAACCGCAATCGCAGACCCGGATCATGAGTTACAGCCCCCTCATTGCCCGGCCATAAAACTTGCCCATTTTTCAGCCGTAAAACCGTCCACCCGCCGTGTGCTATAGCCCAACCGGGCCCCTGCCCCCGCCGCCCGCCCGACCCGGCCGACCCCCCCGGGGCCAGCGCCCCCGAGGACCCCATGCGCCGACCACCGCCGCCCCGGGGCAAAATGGGAAAATCGGGCGTTCGGCCATAAACTTGCCCATTTTTCGGCCGTAAAACCGCCGGCTCCCAACCCCCCCATCGCGTTGCCCCCCGCCTCACGGTCCCGCCGGTTCAAACGGAACCGCAATCGCAGCCCCGGATCATGAGTTACGGCCCCCTCATTGCCCGGCCATAAAACTTGCCCGTTTTTCGGACGTAAAACCGTCCGCCGGCCGTGTGCTATAGCCCACCCGGGCCCCGTGCGCCCGGCCCGCCCGCCAGCCGCCCACCCGCCGGCCCCCGCCGGGACCAGCCCACCGCGGACCCCCCCCACCGACCGCCCCGAGGGGCCAGCGGAAAATCGGGCGTTCGGCCATAAACTTGCCCATTTTTCGGCCGTAAAACCGCCTGCTGCCCAACCCCCCATCACCTTGCCCCCGCCTCACGGTCCCCCGGTCCAAAGCGGAACCCAATCGCAGCCGGATCATGAGTTACGGCCCCCTCATTGCCCGGCCATAAAACTTGCCCATTTTTTAGTAAAACCGTCCGCCCGGCCGTGTGCTATAGCCCACCGGGCCCCAGCCGGCCCGCCTGCCCGACCCCGACCGGCCTCCCTCGCCGGGGACCGACGCCCCCCGAGGGCCCCCCGCCGGCCACCGACCGCCCCCCGAGGGGCCGAAAACGGGAAAATCGGGCGTTCGTCCACAAACTTGCCCAATTTTCAGCCGTAAAACCGCCGGCTCCCAATCCCCTCATCGCATTGCCACCCGTCTCACGGTCCCGCCGGTCCAAACGGAACCGCAATTGCAGCCCCGGATCATGAGTTGCGGCCCCCTCATTACCCGGCCATAAAACTTGCCCATTTTTCGGCCGTAAAACCGTCCGCCGGCCGTGTGCTATAGCCCACTCGGGTCCCCGCCAAGGGCCGCGCCCGCCCGATCCCGACCGACCGCCCCCGCCGGGGACCAACGCCCACCGAGGACCCCCGCCGGCCACCGACGGCCCCGGGGCCAGCAGGAAAATCGGGCATTCGGCCATAAACTTGCCCTTTTTTCTGCCGTAAAACCGCCGGCTCCCTACTCCCCAACGCGTTGCCCCCCGCCTCACGGTCCCGCCGGTCAAAACGGAAACGCAATCGCAGCCCCGGATCATGAGTTACGGCCCCCTCTCTGGGGCCATAAAACTTGCCCATTTTTCGTGCTATAAAACCGTCCCGGCCGTGTGCTATAGCCCACCGGGTCCCCCCCCGACCCGACCCGCCGCCCCCCGCCGGGGACCGACGCCCACCGCGGACCCCCGCCGGGCACCGACCGCCCCCCCGAGGGGACGAAAATGGGAAAATCGGGCGTTCGGCCATAAACTTGCCCATTTTTCGGCCGTAAAACCGCCGGCTCCCAACCTCCCCATCACGTTGCCCCCGCTTCACGGTCCCGCCGGTCAAAACGGAACCACAATCGCAGCCCGGATCATGAGTTACGGCCCTCTCATTGCCCGGCCATAAAACTTGCCCATTTTCCGGCCGTGTGCTATAGCCCACCCGGGCCCCGCCCGTGGGCCCGCCCCGACCCCGACCCGGCCTCCCCATTTTGGGGACCGCGCCCCAGGGGAGCCCATGCCCGGCCACCGACCGCCCCCCGAGGGGCCAAAATGGGAAAATCGGGTGTTCGGCCATAAACTTGCCCATTTTTCGGCCGTAAAACCGCCGGCTCCCAACCCCCCATCGCGTTGCCCCCCGCCTCACGGTCGCCCGGTCCCAAGCGGAACCGCAATCGCAGCCCGGATCATGAGTTACGGCCCCCTCATTGCCCGGCCATAAAACTTGCCCATTTTTCGGCCGTAAAACCGTCCGCCGGCCGTGTGCTATAGCCCACCCGGGTCCCGCCGGGCCAAACGCCCCCCCGCCCACCTTGGCGGCCGCCCCAGCCCAGGGACCGCGCCCACCAGGGACCCCGCCGACCGCCCAACCGCCCCCGGGGCCAGGGAAAATCGGGCGTTCGGCCTTAAACGTGCCCATTTTTCGGCCGTAAAACCGCCGGCTCCCAATCCTCCCATCGCGTTGCCCCCTGCCTCACGGTTCCGCCGGTCCAAATGGAACCGCAATCGCAGCCCCGGATCATGAGTTACGGCCCCCTCTTTGGGGCCGGGCATAAAACTTGCCCATTTTTCGGCCGTAAAACCGTCCTGTGCTATAGCCCACCCGGGCCCCAGCCCCGGGGCGCCCCGCCGACCCCGACCGGCCGCCCCCCCGGGCCGCGCCCATAAACTGCCCATTTGCGCGGGACCCCGCCGCCACCATCCGACCGCCCCAGGGGGCCAGCAGGGAAAATCGGGCGTTCGGCCATAAACTTGCCCATTTTTCGGCCGTAAAACCGTCGGCTCCCAACCCCCATCGCGTTGCCCCCGCCTCACGGTCCCGCCCGGTCAAGCGGAACCGCAATCGCAGCCCGGATCATGAGTTACGGCCCCCTCATTGCCCGGCCATAAAACTTGCCCATTTTTCGGCCGTAAAACCGTCCGCCGGCCGTGTGCTATAGCCCACCCGGGCCACCGCCGGGGGCCGCGCCCCCCCCGGCCTTGACCGGCCTCCCCCGCCGGGGACCGACGCCCCTCGAGGGCCCCCCGCCGACCACCGACCGCCCCCCGAGGGGCCGAAAACGGGAAAATCGGGCGTTCGGCCATAAACTTGCCCATTTTTCGGCCGTAAAACCGCCGGCTCCCAACCCCCCGATCGTGTTGCCCCCTACCTCACGGTCCCGCCGGTCCAAACGGAACCGCAATCGCAGCCCCGGATCATGATTCGGCCCCCTCATTGCCCGGCCATAAAACTTGCCCATTTTGGTAGTAAAAAATCCGTCCGCCGGCCGTGTGCTATAGTCCACCCAGGTCCACGCCGGGGCAGCGCCCGCCCGACCGACCCGCCTCCCCCACGTAGGGGACCGGCGCCCGAGGGACCCCCGCCGGCCACCCACCGCCCCCCCCGGGGGCGAAAACAGTCAAAACGGGCGTTCGGCCCTAAACATGCCCCTTTTTGGCCGTAAAACCGCCGGCTCCCAACCCCCCATCGCGTTGCCCCCGCCTCACGGTCCACTTGGTCAAAGCGGAACCGCAATCGCAGCCCGGATCATGATTTCACGGCCCCCTCATTGCCCGGCCATAAAACTTGCCCATTTTAATAGTAAAACCGTCCGTCCCCGCCGTGTGCTATAGCCCACCGGGTCCCGCCGGGCCGCCCGCCCGACCCGACCCGACCGCCCCCCCGCGACCGGCGCCCACGGGACCCCCGCCCGACCGCCGACCGCCCCCAGGGGAAAGCGGGAAAATCAGGCGTTCGGCCATAAACTTGCCCATTTTTCGGCCGTAAAACCGGCTCCCAACCCCCCCACCGCGTTGCCCCCCCCCTCACCGTCCCTTGGTCAAAGCGGAACATGCAATCGCAGCCCGGATCATGATTCGGCCCCCTCTTTGCCCGGCCATAAAACTTGCCCATTTTTAGTAAGTGCTAAAGCCGTCCCCCGTGGCCCCGCGCTCGCCCGCCCGGCCCCGACCGGCCTCCCCCGCCGGGGACCGACGCCCCCCGAGGGCCCCCCGCCGGCCACCGACCGCCCCCCCGAGGGGCCGAAAACGGGAAAATCGGGCGTTCGGCCATAAACTTGCCCATTTTTCGGCCGTAAAACCGCCGGCTCCCAACCCCCCATCGCGTTGCCCCCCGCCTCACGGTCCCGCCGGTCCAAACGGAACCGCAATCGCAGCCCCGGATCATGAGTTACGGCCCCCTCATTGCCCGGCCATAAAACTTGCCCATTTTTCGGCCGTAAAACCGTCCGCCGGCCGTGTGCTATAGCCCACCCGGCCCCGACCGGCCTCCCCCGCCGACCCGACCGGCCGCCCCCGCCGGGCCAGCCCCCCAGGACCCCAGCCCGGCCCGACGCCCCCCGAGGGGCCGAAAATGGGAAAATCGGGCGTTCGGCCATAAACTTGCCCATTTTTCGGCCGTAAAACCGCCGGCTCCCAACCCCCCCATCGCGTTGCCCCCCGCCTCACGGTCCCGCCGGTCCAAACGGAACTGCAATCGCAGCCCCGACTCATGAGTTACGGCCCCCTCTTTGGGGCCGGCCATTTTTAGTGTAAAACCGGCCGTGTGCAATAGCCCACCCGGGCCCCGCCGGGCCAGCCCCAGCCCGACCCCCCGCCGACCCGCCCCCACCGGGGACCGACTCCCCCCGAGGGCCCCCTGCCGGCCACCGACCGCCCCCCGAGGGGCCGAAAACGGGAAAATCGGGCGTTCGGCCATAAACTTGCCCATTTTTCGGCCGTAAAACCGCCGGCTCCCAACCCCCCCATCGCGTTGCCCCCCGCCTCACGGTCCCGCCGGTCCAAACGGAACCGCAATCGCAGCCCCGGATCATGAGTTACGGCCCCCTCATTGCCCGGCCATAAAACTTGCCCATTTTTCGGCCGTAAAACCGTCCGCCGGCCGTGTGCTATAGCCCACCCGGGTCCCCGCCGGGGGCCGCGCCCGCCCGGCCCCGACCGGCCTCCCCCGCCGGGGACCGACGCCCCCCGAGGGCCCCCCGCCGGCCACCGACCGCCCCCCGAGGGGCCGAAAACTGGAAAATCGGGCGTTCGGCCATAAACTTGCCCATTTTTCGGCCGTAAAACCGCCGGCTCCCAACCCCCCCATCGCGTTGCCCCCCGCCTCACGGTCCCGCCGGTCCAAACGGAACCGCAATCGCAGCCCCGGATCATGAGTTACGGCCCCCTCATTGCCCGGCCATAAAACTTGCCCACTTTGGTAGTAAAACCCCGCCCGTGTGCTATAGCCCACCGGGCCCCGGGGACCGCCCGCCCGCCCCCCCGGCCGGCCTCCCAGGGGACCGTTATCCCAGGGCCCGAGGACCCCGCCCGCCCGCCCCCCCAGAAGGGCAAAGCAGGAAAATCGGGCGTTCGGCCATAAACTTGCCCATTTTTGTAGTAAAACCGCCGGCTCCCAACCCCCCATCGCGTTGCCCCCGCCTCACGGTCCCGCCCGGTCCAAACGGAACCGCAATCGCAGCCCGGATCATGAGTTCGGCCCCCTCATTGCCCGGCCATAAAACTTGCCCATTTTTAGCCGTAAAACCGTCCCCGGCCGTGTGCTATAGCCCACCGGGCCCCGGGCCGGCCCCGCCCCGCCCCGCCCCGACCGGCCTCCCAGCCGGGGCCCGCGCCCAGGACCCCCCCCGGCCACCGACCGCCCCAGGGGGCCAGCAGGGGAAAATCGGGCGTTCGGCCATAAACATGCCCATTTTTCGGCCGTAAAACCGCCGGCTCCAAACCCCCCCATCGCGTTGCCCCCCGCCTCACGGTCCCGCCTGTCCAAACGGAACCGCAATCGCGGCCCCGGATCATGAGTTACGGACCCCTCATTGCCCGGGCATAAAACTTGCCCATTTTTCGGCCGTCAAACCGTCCGTGTGCTATAGCCCACCCGGGCCCCCGCCCGCCGCCCGCCGACCCCCCAGGCCTCCCCACCCCAGGGGGGCCGCCCCCGAGGGCCCCGCCCGACCCCCACCGCCCCCCTTGCCGAAAATGGGAAAATCGGGCGTTCGGCCATAAACTTGCCCATTTTTGGCCGTAGTAAAACCCATTTTCGAGCTCCCAACCCCCCATCGCGTTGCCCCCGCCTCACGGTCCCGCCCGGTCAAACGGAACCCAATCGCAGCCCGGATCATGAGTTCGGCCCCCTCATTGCCGGCCATAAAAACTTGCCCATTTTCGTAGTAAAACCGTCCGCCGGCCGTGTGCTATAGCCCACCCGGGCCCCAGGGCCCGCCCGCCCCCGACCCTCCCCGGGGCCCCCCCAGAGGGCCCCCACCCGACCGCCGCCCCGCCCCCGGGCAGCCAGGAAAATCGGGCGTTCGGCCATAAACTTGCCCATTTTTTCGGCCGTAAAACCGCGGCTCCCAACCCCCATCGCGTTGCCCCCGCCTCACGGTCCCCCGGTCCAAAGCGGAACCATGATCGCAGCCGGATCATGATTCGGCCCCCTCATTGCCCGGCCATAAAACTTGCCCATTTTCGGTAAAACCGTCCGTCCGCCCCATGTGCTATAGCCCACCGGGCCCCCGCCGAGCCCCCCCACCCGACCCCGACCGCCCCCCGCCCAGGGGCCAGCGCCCCAGGGCCCCCCGGCCACCCGCCCCCAGGGGGCCAGCGGGAAAATCGGGCGTTCGGCCATAAACTTGCCCATTTTTCGGCCGTAAAACCGCCGGCTCCCAACCCCCCCATCGCGTTGCCCCCTGCCTCACGGTCCCGCCGGTCCAAACGGAACCGCAATCGCAGCCCCGGATCATGAGTTACGGCCCCCTCATTGCCCGGCCATAAAACTTGCCCATTTTTGGTCGGTCCGTGGCCGTGTGCTATAGCCCACCGGGCCCCAGCAGGGCGCGCCCCCCCGACCCGACCGGCCCCCCCCGCCGGGGACCGAAGCGCCCCGGGACCCCGCCCGACCACCGACCGCCCCGAGGGCCAGCAGCGGAAAATCGGGCGTTCGGCCATAAACTTGCCCATTTTTCGGCCGTAAAACCGCCGGCTCCCAACCCCCCCATCGCGTTGCCCCCCGCCTCACGGTCCCGCCGGTCCAAACGGAACCGCAATCCCAGCCCCGGATCATGGGTTACGGCCCCCTCATTGCCCGGCCATAAAACTTGCCCATTTTTCAGCCGTAAAACCGTCCGCCGGCCGTGTGCTATAGCCCACCCGGGCCCCCGCCGGGGGCCGCGCCCCCCCGGCCTTGACCGGCCTGCCCCGGGGACCCCCCCGGGGCCCCGCCCCCCGACCGCCCCCGGGGGGCCCAGGGAAAATCGGGCGTTCGGCCATAAACTTGCCCATTTTTCGGCCGTAAAACTGCCGGCTCCCAACCCCCCCATCGCGTTGCCCCTCGCCTCATGGTCCCGCCAGTCCAAACGGAACCGCAATCGCAGCCCCGGATCATGAGTTACGGCCCCCTCATTGCCAGGCCATAAAACTTGCCCATTTTTCTGCAGTAAAACCGTCCGCCGGCCGTGTGCTATAGCCCACCCGGGCCCCATGCCGGGCCGCCCGCCCCCGGCCGGCCGCCCCCCAGCCCGGGACCGCCCCCAGCCCAGGGGACCCCCGCCCCCGACCACCGACCGCCCCAGGGGCAGGCGGGAAAATCGGGCGTTCGGCCATAAACTTGCCCATTTTCGGTAGTAAAACCGCGGCTCCCAACCCCCATCGCGTTGCCCCCAGCCTCACGGTCCCGCCGGTCCAAGCGGAACCGCAATCGCAGCCCGGATCATGAGTTCGGCCCCCTCTTGCCGGCCATAAAACTTGCCCATTTTTGGGGCCGCCCGGCCGTGTGCTATAGCCCACCGGGCCCCGCCGGGGCGCGCCCCTGCCCGACCCGACCGGCCGCCCCGCCGGGACCCGCGCCCACCGAGGACCCCGCCACGACCACCGACCGCCCCAGGGGCAGCGGGAAAATCGGGCATTCGGCCACAAACTTGCCCATTTTTTGGCCGTAAAACCGCCGGCTCCAAACCCCTCCATCGCGTTGCCCCCCGCCTCACGGTCCCGTCGGTCCAAACGGAACACTTAATCGCAGCCCGGATCATGAGTTCTGGCCCCCTCTTTGCCGGCCATAAAACTTGCCCATTTTTGACCGTGTAAAACCGTCCGCCCACCGTGTGCTATAGCCCACCCGGCCCCGTTGCACCGGCCCCGCCCGCCCCACCCCAGACCGGCCTCCCCGATCCGACCAGCGCCCCGAGGGCCCCCGCCCGACCACCGACCGCCCCGAGGGGCAGCCCGGAAAATCGGGCGTTCGGCCATAAACTTGCCCATTTTTGGCCGTAAAACCGCCGGCTCCCAACCCCCATCGCGTTGCCCCCCCGCCTCACGGTCCCGCCGGTCCAAAGCGGAACGCAATGTCGCAGCCCGGATCATGAGTTACGGCCCCCTCTTTGGGCATAAAACTTGCCCATTTTCACTAGTAAAACGTCCGCCCCGTGTGCTATAGCCCACCGGCCCCCGACCCGGCCCCCCCCGAGCCCCAGGGGACCCCATGACCCCGGCCGCCCCCCAGGAAGCGGGGGTGTTCGGCCATAAACTTGCCATTTTTCGGCCAGGGGCCCCAGCGCTCCAACCCCCCATCGCCCCCCGCCTCACCGCCCCAGGGGCCGGAAATCATGAAAATCGGGCCCCTCATTGCCGGCCATAAACTTGCCCATTTTTCGTTAAAACCGTCCCAGGCTCCCAACCCCCATCGCGTTGCCCCTCCAGCCTCACGGTCCCCCCGGTCCCAGCGGGACCGACCCAATCCGCCCCAGCCCCCCGGATCATGAGTTCGGAAAATCGGGCGTTGGCCATAAACTTGCCCATTTTTTAGTAAAACCGCCCCACTCCCAACCCCCATCGCGTTGCCCCCCAGCCTCACGGTCCGGGTCCCAGGAACCGCAATCGCAGCCCGGATCATGAGTTCCGCCCCCTCATTGCCGGCCATAAAACCTCCCATTTTTGGACCGCTATAGCCCACGGGACCGCCCCAGGCCGCCCCGACCACCGACCCCCCCAGCCCCCGCCTTGAGGGGAAAGCGGGAAAGTCGGGCGTTCGGCCATAAACTTGCCTATTTTTCGGCAGTAAAACTTCCCGATCCCAACCCCCCCATCGCGTTGCCCCCCGCCTCACAGTCCCGCCGGTCCAAACGGAACAGCAACCGCAGCCCCGAATCATGAGTTACGGGCCCCTTTGCCGACCATAAAACTTGCCCATTTTTGGTAGTAAAACCGTCCGTGCCGTGTGCTATAGCCCACCCGGCCCCGCCCCACCCCACGCCCACCCGGCCAGGCCGGCCCCGCCGGGAGACCGCGCCCCGAGGGCCCCGCTGACCACCGACCGCCCAGGGGCTGAAAACGGGAAAATCGGGCGTTCGGCCATAAACTTGCCCATTTTTCGTAGTAAAACCAGTAAAACGCTCCCAACCCCCATCGCGTTGCCCCCGCCTCACGGTCCGCCCGGTCAAGCGGAACGCAATCGCAGCCCGGATCATGAGTTACGGCCCCCTCTTTGGGGCCGGCCAAAACTTGCCCATTTTCCGTCCCCCGCCGGCCGTGTGCTATTTTCTCCCGGGCCCCAGGCCCGCCCGTCGGAGGCCCCTCCCCGGGGGACCGCGCCCAGGGACCCCCGCCCGTGCCACCGACCGCCCCAGGGGCCAGGAAAATCGGGCGTTCGGCCATAAACTTGCCCATTTTTGGCCCCAGCCCAACCCCCATCGCGTTGCCCCAGCCTCACGGTCCCGCCCAGCAAAACGAACAATCGCAGCCGGATCATGAGTTCGGCCCCCTCATTTGGGGCCATAAAACTTGCCCATTTTGGTAGTAAAACCGTAAAGCCCCCCCGTGTGCCCCACCGGTCCCGCTAGGGCCGGCCGACCGGCCCCACACCACCACCCCGCCGAACCCGCCCGCCGGGACCCCCCACCGGCCCCCTCGGGGGTGCAATGGAAAATCGGGCGTTCGGCCATAAACTTGCCCATTTTTCGGCCGTAAAACCCCGGCTCCCAACCCCCATCGCGTTGCCCCCGCCTCACGGTCGCGGTCCAAACGGAACCGCAATCGCAGCCCGGATCATGAGTTCGGCCCCTCATTGCCCGGCCATAAACCTTGCCCATTTCCCGGCCGTAAAACCGTCCGCCGGCCGTGTGCTATAGCCCACCCTGGCCCCCGCCGGGGGCCGCGCCCACCCCTCCGCCTCCCCGCCCAGGGACCAGGCCCCAGGCCCCCCCGACCCGCCAGGCCCAGCCCCCAGGGGGCCGAAAAAGGGAAAATCGGGCGTTCGGCCATAAACTTGCCCATTTTCGGCCGTAAAACCGCCCGGCTCCCAACCCCCATCGCGTTGCCCCCCCTCACGGTCCCGCCCGGTCAAGCGGAACATAATCGCAGCCCGGATCATGAGTTACGGCCCCCTCATTTGCCCACCATAAAACTTGCCCATTTTTGGTAAAACCGTCCATGACGTGTGCTATAGCCCACCGGGCCCCGCCGTGGGCCGCGCCCGCCGGCCCGACCCGGCCGGCCTCCCCAGGGGACCCCCCCGGGGGACCCCGGCCACCGACCGCCCCAGGGCAAAAGCGGGAAAATCGGACGTTCGGCCATACACTTGCCCATTTTTCCGCCGTAAAACCGCCGGCTCCCAACCCTCCCATCGCGTTGCCCCCAGCCTCCGGTCCACCGGTCAAAGGAACCGTAATCGCAGCCCCGGATCATGAGTTCCGGCCCCCTCTTTGCCCGGCCATAAAACTTGCCCATTTTCGGCCGTAAAACCGTCCGCCGGCCGTGTGTGCTATAGCCCACCGGGCCCCGCAGGCGGGCCGCCCGGCCGCGACCCGACCGCCCCAGGGAGGCCCGCGCCCAGGGCCCCCGCCGACCACCGACCGCCCAGGGGCCGCGGGAAAATCGGGCGTTCGGCCATAAACTTGCCCATTTTTAGCCGTAAAACCCCGGCTCCCAACCCCCATCGCGTTGCCCCCCCGCCTCACGGTCACTTGGTCCCAACGGAACCATAATCGCAGCCGGATCATGAGTTCACGGCCCCCTCATTGCCGGCCATAAAACTTGCCCATTTTTTAGGTAGTAAAACCGTCCGCCCGACCGTGTGCTATAGCCACCGGGCCCCGCCGGGCACCCGACCCGGCCCGGCCACCCCCCCCGCCCCCAATGACGCCAGGGGACCCCGCCGACCACCGACCGCCCAGGGGCCAGCGGGAAAATCGGGCGTTCGGCCATAAACTTGCCCATTTTTTTGGCCGTAAAACCGCCCGCTCCCAACGCCCCCATCGCGTTGCCCCCCCGCCTCACGGTCCCACCGGTCCCAGCGGAACCGCAATCGCGGCCGGATCATGAGTTCGGCCCCTCATTGCCCGGCCATAAAACTTGCCCATTTTTGTAGTAAAACCGTCCGCCCGGCCCGTGTGCTATAGCCCACCGGGCCCCATGGGAGGCGCCCCCCGACCCGACCGCCTCCCCGCCGGGGCCAGAGCGCCCCAGGGCCCCATGCCCGGCCACCACCGCCCCCAGGGGCCGCCGGAAAATCGGGCGTTCGGCCATAAACTTGCCCATTTTTATGCCGTAGTAAAACCATGTCTTAGGCTCCCAACCCCCCCCATCGCGTTGCACCCTGGCTCACGGTCCCGCCGGTCCAAACGGAACCGCAATCGCGGCCCCGGATCATGAGTTACGGCCCCCTCGTTGCCCGGCCATAAAACTTGCCCATTTTTCGGCCGTAAAACCGTCCGCCGGACCGTGTGCCATAGCCCACCCGGACCCCAGCCAGGGGCCGCTCCCGCCCGGCCCCGACCCCGCGGGACCGGCGCCCCGAGGGCCCCCCGCCACCGCCCCCAGGGGCCGAAAGCCGGAAAATCGGGCGTTCGGCCATAAACTTGCCCATTTTTCCAGTAGTAAAACCGCCGGCTCCCAACCCCCCCATCGCGTTGCCCCCCGCCTCACGGTCCCGCCCGGTCCCAAACGGAACCGCAATCGCAGCCGGATCATGAGTTCGGCCCCCTCATTGCCGGCCATAAAACTTGCCCATTTTTCGGCTGTAAAACCGTCCGCCGGCCGTGTGCTATAGCCCACCCAGGCCCCCACCGGGGACGCGCCGCCGACCCGACCCGGCCTCCCCCCCCCAGGGCCCAGGACCCCCAACCCCACCGACCGCCCCAGGGCAGCAGGAAAATCGGGCGTTCGGCCATAAACTTGCCCATTTTTTGTAGTAAAACCGCCGCTCCCAACCCCCCATCGCGTTGCCCCCGCCTCACGGTCCCGCCCGGTCAAGCCAAAGCGGAACCCGTGCAATCGCAGCCCCGGATCATGAGTTACGGCCCCCTCTTTGCCCGGCCATAAAACTTGCCCATTTTTGGTAGTAAAACCGTCCGGGTCCCGTCCCGTGTGCTATAGCCCACCGGGTCCCAGCCCGCCCGCGGACCCGCCTCCCCGCCCGGGGACCCCGCCCCCGAGGGACCCCCGCCCGACCACCGACCGCCCCCGGGGCAGCGGGAAAATCGGGCGTTCGGCCATAAACTTGCCCATTTTCGGTAGTAAAACCGCCGGCTCCCAACCCCCATCGCGTTGCCCCCAGCCTCACGGTCCCGGGTCCAAGCGGAACCGCAATCGCAGCCCGGATCATGAGTTCGGCCCCCTCTTTGCCGGGCCATAAAACTTGCCCATTTTGCTAAAACAAACCCGCCGGCCGTGTGCTATAGCCCCCGAGTTCCCCGCCGTGGATCAGCCCGCGCCCCTCTTTCCACCGACCGCCAGACCAGCCTCCGCCGGCCCCATAAGCTTGCCCATTTTCGTAGTAAAACGCCGGCTCCAAGCCCCCCAGGGCCCCAGCCACCGACCGCCCCGAGGGCCGAAAATGGGGAAAATCGGGCGTTCGGCCATAAACTTGCCCATTTTCGGCCGTAAAACCGCCGGCTCCCAACCCCCCATCGCGTTGCCCCCACGCCTCACGGTCCGCCCGGTCAAACGGAACCGCAATCGCAGCCGGATCATGATTCGGCCCCCTCATTCCCCGGCCATAAAACTTGCCCATTTTTCTGCCGTAAAACCGTCCGCTGGCCGTGTGCTGTAGCCCACCGGGCCCCAGCCCAGGCCCCAGCCAGCCCGACCGGCCCGACCGCCTCCCCCCGACCCATCCCCCGAGGGCCCCCCGCCCGCCACCCGACCGCCCCGAGGGGGCAGCGGAAAATCGGGCGTTCGGCCATAAACTTGCCCATTTTTCGGCCCTAAAACCGCCGGCTCCCAACCCCCATCGCGTTGCCCCCCGCCTCACGGTCCCGCCAGTTCAAACGGAACCGCAATCGTAGCCCCGGATCATGAGTTACGGCCCCCTCATTGCCCGGCGATAAAACTTGCCCATTTTTCAGCCGTAAAACCGTCCGCCGGCCTTGTGCTATTGCCCGCCGGGCACCCGCCGTCCGCGCCCGCCCGACCCGGCCTCCCGGCCTTGGGGACCGCCCCCCGAGGGCCCCCCCCCGGCCACCGACCGCCCCCCGCGGGGCCGAAAACGGGAAAATCGGGCGTTCGGCCATAAACTTGCCCATTTTTCGGCCGTAAAACCGCCGGCTCCCAACGCCCCGATCGCGTTGCCCCCCGCCTCACAGTCCCGCCGGTCAAAGCGGAACCTGCAATCGCAGCCCGGATCATGAGTTCGGCCCCCTCTTTGCCGGCCATAAACCTTTCCCATTTTTCGGCCGTAAACCCGTCCGCCCATAGCCGTGTGCTATAGCCCACCGGGCCCCGCCGGCGCCCATCCTTTGGTAGGTCCCATCCCCCGACCGGCCGCTCCCAGCCGTGACCACCTCCCGCATGGGGACCGCGCCCCAGGGACCCCCGCCGACCACCGACTGCCCCCCGAGGTGCCGAAAACGGGAAAATCGGGCGTTCGGCCATAAACTTGCCCATTTTTCGGTCGTAAAACCATGGCTCCCAACCCCCATCGCGTTGCCCCCGCCTCACGGTCCCGCCCATCAAAGCGGAACATGATCGCAGCCCCGGATCATGAGTTGGCCCCCTCATTGCCGATCATAAAACTTGCCCATTTTTGGTAAAAAACCGGTCCCGCCGTGTGCTATAGCCCACCCCAGGGCCCCAGCCCGTGGCGCCCATTCGGCCATAAACTTGCCCATTTTCGCAGTAAAACCGGCCTCCCCACCGGGCCCGCCGGGCACCCCCAGGGCCCCAGCCGGCCACCGACCGCCCCCAGGGGCCAAAAAAGGAAAATCGGGCGTTCGGCCATAAACTTGCCAATTTTTCGGCCGTAAAACACCGGCTCCCAACCCCCCCATCGCGTTGCCCCCAGCCTCACGGTCCCGCCGGTCAAAACGGAACAGCAATCGCAGACCCGGATCATGAGTTACGGCACCCTCATTGCCGCCATAAAACTTGCCCATTTTTCGGCCGTCAAACCGTCCGTGTGCTATAGCCCACCCTGGCCCCCGCCGGGGGCGCGCCCACCCGGCCCGACCGGCCTCCCCGGGGACCGCGCCCGGGGGCCCCAGCGGCCACCGACCGCCCCGAGGGGCCAGCAGGAAAATCGGGCGTTCGGCCATAAACTTGCCCATTTTTCGGCCGTAAAACCGCCGGCTCCCAACCCCCATCGCGTTGCCCCGCCTCACGGTCCCTTGGTCAAACGGAACCGCAATCGCGGCCCCAGGATCATGATTCACGGCCCCCTCTTTGCCCGGCCATAAAACTTGCCCATTTTTTAGGGCCCCGTCCGAACCCCCCATCGTGTGCTATAGCCCACCGGGCCCCCGCCCGCCCCAGCCCCGAAAACCCCAGGCCATAAACCGCGCCCCCGAGGGACCCCGCCCGGGCCCCACCGACCGCCGCCCCAGAGGGCCAGCAAACGGGGAAAATCGGGCGTTCGGCCATAAACTTGCCCATTTTCGGCCGTAAAACCATGGCTCCCAACCCCCATCGCGTTGCCCCCGCCTCACGGTCCCGCCGGTCCAAACGGAACCAATCGCAGCCGGATCATGAGTTCGGCCCCCTCATTGCCCGGCCATAAAACTTGCCCATTTTTAAAAAAGTCCAAGTTTATGACCGTGTGCTATAGCCCACCGGGCCCCCCCATGCCCGCGCCCCCGCCCGACCGGCCCCCCTTGGGGACCCCGCCCGAGGACCCCCGCCCGCCACCCACCGCCCCAGGGGTGCCTTGAGCAGGAAAATCGGGCGTTCGGCCATAAACTTGCCCATTTTTCGGCCGTAAAACCGCCGGCTCCCAACCCCCCCATCGCGTTGCCCCCCCCCTCCCGGGCCCGCCGGTCCAAACGGAACCCCAATCGCAGCCCCCGATCATGATTCGGCCCCCTCATTGCCCGACCATAAAACTTGCCCATTTTTCGGCCGTAAAACCGTCCGCCCGGCCAATGTGCTATAGCCCACTCTTTAGGGCCCCGCCGTACTATTAGCCC
This sequence comes from Atalantia buxifolia, assembly GCA_030444775.1. NCBI lineage: Eukaryota > Viridiplantae > Streptophyta > Magnoliopsida > Sapindales > Rutaceae > Atalantia > Atalantia buxifolia. The sequence goes on along the minus strand of JASUUI010000222.1, from coordinate 9,485 downwards.
GCCCGCCCCCCCCCGCCCGGGGGGGAACCGCCCCCAGGGCCCCCCCGGCCACCGACCGCCCCAGGGCCAAAAGGAAAATCGGGCCTTCGACCATAAACTTGCCGATTTTCGGCCGTAAAACCGCCGGCTCCCAACCCCCCCATCGCGTTGCACCCCGCCTCACGGTCACGCGGTCAAGCGGAACCCTTGCAATCGCAGCCCCGGATCATGAGTTACGGCCCCCTCATTGCCCGGCCATAAAACTTGCCCATTTTTCGGCCGTAAAACCGTCCGCCGGCCGTGTGCTATAGCCCACCACCCCAGCCCCCTCGGCCCCCGACCCCGACCGGCCTCCCCCGCCGGGGACCCCCCCCCCACCCCCGAGCCACCCACCCGCCCAGGGCCAGCAGGGAAAATCGGGCGTTCGGCCATAAACTTGCCCATTTTTCGGCCGTAAAACCGCCGGCTCCCAACCCCCCATCGCGTTGCCCCCAGCCTCACGGTCGCTTGGTCCAAACGGAAACGCAATCGCAGCCCGGATCATGAGTTACGGCCCCCTCATTGCCCGGCCATAAAACTTGCCCATTTTTCGGCCGTAAAACCGTCCGCCGGCCGTGTGCTATAGCCCACCCGGGCCCCGCCGGGGGCCGCGCCCGCCCGGCCCCGACCGGCCTCCCCCGCCGGGGACCGACGCCCCCCGAGGGCCCCCGCCGGCCACCGACCGCCCCCCGAGGGGCCGAAAACGGGAAAATCGGGCGTTCGGCCATAAACTTGCCCATTTTTCGGCAGTAAAACCGCCGGCTCCCAACCCCCCCATCGCGTTGCCCCCCGCCTCACGGTCCCGCCGGTCCAATTGGAACCGCAATCGCGGCCCTGGATCATGAGTTACGGCCCCCTCATTGCCCGGCCATAAAACTTGCCCATTTTTCGGCCGTAAAACCGTCCGCCGGCCGTGTGCTATAGCCCACCTGGGTCCCCGCCGCCAGCCCCCGGCCCGACCCCCCCCCAGCAGGGGACCGACCTGCCCCATAAAGGACCCCCGGCCGCCACCGACCGCCCCGAGGGGCCGAGCAGGGAAAATCGGGCGTTCGGCCATAAACTTGCCCATTTTCGGCCGTAAAACCGCCGGCTCCCAACCCCCATCGCGTTGCCCCCGCCTCACGGTCGCCGGTCCAAGCGGAACCCAATCGCAGCCCCCGGATCATGAGTTCGGCCCCCTCTTTGCCATAAAACTTGCCCATTTTTGGCCGTAAAACCGTCCGCCGGCGTGTGCTATAGCCCACCCGGCCCCGGGAGGCAGCGCCCGCCCGACCCGACCGGCCTCCCCCCCATGGGACCAGCGCCCCGAGGGCCCCCGCCGGCCACCGACCGCCCCCCCGGGGCCAGCAGGAAAATCGGGCGTTCGGCCATAAACTTGCCCATTTTTGGCGTAAAACCGCGGCTCCCAACCCCCATCGCGTTGCCCCAGCCTCACGGTCCCGGGTCCAAAGCGGAACCGCAATCGCGCCCGGATCATGATTCGGCCCCCTCATTGCCGGCCATAAAAACTTGCCCATTTTTGGCCGGCCGTCCGCGGCCGTGTGCTATAGCCCACCGGGCCCCCGCCGTGTTTTAGCCCCCGACCCCGGCCTCCTCCCAGGGGGACCCGCCCCCCAGGACCCCGCCGACCACCGACCGCCCCAGGGCAGCGGAAAATCGGGCGTTCGGCCATAAACTTGCCCATTTTTGGCCGTAAAACCGGCTCCCAACCCCCATCGCGTTGCCCCCGCCTCACGGTCCCGCCCGGTCCAAGCGGAACCGCAATCGCAGCCCGGATCATGAGTTCGGCCCCCTCATTGCCCGGCCATAAAACTTGCCCATTTTTCGGCAGTAAAACCGTCCGCCGGCCGTGTGCTACCCACCCGGGCCCCCGTCCGGCCGCGACCGGCCTCCTCCGCCGGGGACCAACGCCCCCCGAGGGCCCCCCGCCGGCCACCGACCGCCCCCCGAGGGCCGAAAACTGAAAAATCGGGCGTTCGGCCATAAACTTGCCCATTTTTCGGCCGTAAAACCGCCGGCTCCCAACCCCCCCATCGCGTTGCCCCCCGCCTCACGGTCCCGCCGGTCAAAACGGAACCGCAATCGCAGCCCCGGATCATGAGTTACGGCCCCCTCATTGCCCGGCCATAAAACTTGCCCATTTTTCGGCCGTAAAACCGTCCGCCGGCCTTGTGCTATAGCCCACCCGGGCCCCCGCCGGGGGCCGCGCCCCCCCGGCCTTGACCGGCCTCCCGGGCGTTCGGACCGCTTGCCCATTTTTCCGAGGCCCCCAACCCCCATCGCCGCCAGCCCCGGGGGGAACAGCCCGGATCATGAAAATCGAGCGTTCGGCCATAAACTTGCCCATTTTTCGGCCGTAAAACCGCCGGCTCCCAACCCCCCCATCGCGTTGCCCCCCGCCTCACGGTCCCGCCGGTCCAAACGGAACCGCAATCGCAGCCCCGGATCATGAGTTACGGCCCCCTCATTGCCCGGCCATAAAACTTGCCCATTTTTTGGCCGTAAAACCGTCCGCCGGCCGTGTGCTATAGCCCACCCGGGCCCCCGCCTCTTTGCCCCCCCACGCCCCCGGCCTCCCCCCGGGGACCAGCGCCCCAGGGCCCCCGCCCGACCACCGCCGCCCCGAGGGCAAAATGGGAAAAAATCGGGCGTTCGGCCATAAACTTGCCCATTTTTCGGCCGTAAAACCGCCGGCTCCCAACCCCCCATCGCGTTGCCCCCAGCCTCACGGTCCCGCCGGTCCAAACGGAACCGCAATCGCGGCCCTGGATCATGAGTTACGGCCCCCTCATTGCCCGGCCATAAAACTTGCCCATTTTTCGACCGTAAAACCGTCCGCCGGGCGTGTTCTATAACCCACCCGGGCCCCCGCCGCCCCGCCCCCGACCCGACCGCCCCCTCCCAGCCGGGGACCGCGCCCCCGAGGGCCCCCGACCCCGACCACCGCCCCCAGGGGCCAGCAGGAAAATCGGGCGTTCGGCCATAAACTTGCCCATTTTTAGGCCGTAAAACCGCGGCTCCCAACCCCCCATCGCGTTGCCCCCAGCCTCACGGTCCCGCGGTCAAAGCGGAATCGCAATCGCAGCCGGATCATGAGTTCGGCCCCCTCATTGCCGGCCATAAAACTTGCCCATTTTTGGCCGTAAAACCGTCCGCCCGGCCGTGTGCTATAGCCCACCGGGCCCCGCCCATGCCCGCCCCGACCCCGGCCCCACCCCCCCCGCCGGGGACCGCGCCCCGAGGGCCCCCGCCACGCCACCGCCGCCCCAGGGGGCAGCAGGAAAATCGGGCGTTCGGCCATAAACTTGCCCATTTTTGGTAGTAAAACCGCGGCTCCCAACCCCCCCATCGCGTTGCCCCCGCCTCACGGTCCGCCGGTCAAAGCGGAACCGCAATCGCAGCCGGATCATGATTCACGGCCCCCTCATTGCCCCGCCATAAAACTTGCCCATTTTTAGTAGTAAAAAAACCGTCCAATCCCGGCCGTGTGCTCTAGCCCACCCGGGCCACCGCCCATGGACGCACCCGCCCGGCCCCAGCCAACCTCCCCAGCCGGGGACCGACGGCCCCCGAGGGCCCCCCATGACCACCGACCGCCCCAGGGGCCAGCGGAAAATCGGGCGTTCGGCCATAAACTTGCCCATTTTTGGCCGTAAAACCGCCGGCTCCCAACCCCCATCGCGTTGCCCCCGCCTCACGGTCCGCCGGTCCAAAGCGGAACACCAATCGCAGCCGGATCATGAGTTACGGCCCCCTCTTTGCCGGCCATAAAACTTGCCCATTTTTAGTAGTAAAACCGTCCGGCCGTGTGCTATAGCCCACCGGGGCCCCCGCCGGTTGCCGCGCCCCCGGCCCCACCAGCCCCCCCCCGAGGACAGCGCCCGGGGACCCCACCACCGACCGACCGCCCCGAGGGGCAGCAGGAAAATCGGGCGTTCGGCCATAAACTTGCCCATTTTTGGCCGTAAAACCGCCGGCTCCCAACCCCCATCGCGTTGCCCCCGCCTCACGGTCCCGCCCGGTCCAAAGCGGAACGCAATCGCAGCCCCGGATCATGATTCGGCCCCCTCATTGCCGACCATAAAACTTGCCCATTTTTAAGCCGTAAAACCAATCCGTCCAACGGCCGTGTGCTATAGCCCCGGGCCCCCCCCATCGGGCAGCCCCCGCCCCCAGGCTCCCGACCCCTCCCCCGCCCGGCCCAGGCCGCCCCCCCCAGGCCCCGCCCGGCCCCGACCGCCCCGAGGGGCCAGAAGCGGGAAAATCGGGCGTTCGGCCATAAACTTGCCCATTTTTCGGCCGTAAAACCGCGGCTCCCAACCCCCATCGCGTTGCCCCCGCCTCACGGTCCCGCCGGTCAAAAGCGGAACCGCAATCGCAGCCCGGATCATGAGTTTGGCCCCCTCCCTAAAACTTGCCCATTTTTGGCCAGTAAAACCGTCCGCCCGGCCGTGTGCTATAGCCCACCGGGCCCCATGCCCGGCCGCGCCCGACCGCCCGGCCAGACCCCCCCCGAGGGGGAAAATCGGGCCGGCCATAAACTTGCCCATTTTTGGCAGGGCCCCCGCCCGACCACCGTTGCAGCCCCCGGGGCAGCATGGTCCCAGAAAATCGGGCGTTCGGCCATAAACTTGCCCATTTTTAGCCGTAAAACCGCTCCCAACCCCCCCATCGCGTTGCCCCCAGCCTCACGGTCCCGCCGGTCCAAACGGAACCGCAATCGCAGCCCCGAATCATGAGTTACGGCCCCCTGTTTGCCCGGCCATAAAACTTGCCCATTTTTCGGCCGTAAAACCGCCGGCTCCCAACCCACCCATCGTGTTGCCCCCAGCCTCACGGGGCCCCGCCGAAGCCCCGGATCATGAGTTAGGCCCCCTCATTGCCCAGCCCATAAAACTTGCCCCCGGGCCGGCGTGCTATAATCCCACCGGGCCCCGCCCGGCTGACCAAGGCCCCCCGCCCCCCAGGCGAAGGAAAATCGGGCGTTCGGCCATAAACTTGCCCATTTTCGGCCGTAAAACCCCCGGCTCCCAACCCCCCATCGCGTTGCCCCCGCCTCACGGTCGGCCGGTCCCAAACGGAACCCAATCGCAGCCGGATCATGATTCACGGCCCCCTCTTTGGCAGCCCGGCCATAAAACTTGCCCATTTTTAAAGTTCCCAAAACGCCCGTGTGCTATAGCCCACCCCCCCCCCAGCGCCGTCCCGCCCGACCCCCGCCCCCGGCCACCCCCCGGCCGCCGCCCCGAGGGGCAGCCCCTCGGGCGTTCGGCCATAAACTTGCCCATTTTTGCCGTAAAACCGCCTCCCAACCCCCCATCGCGTTGCCCCGCCTCACGGTCGCCCGGTCAAGCGGAACCGCAATCGCAGCCCGGATCATGATTCTGGCCCCCTCTTTGTTGCCCGGCCATAAAACTTGCCCATTTTTTGTAGTAAACCGTCCCCCGCCGTGTGCTATAGCCCACCCGGGCCCCGCCGGCCACCCCGCCCCGGGGAGCCATGCGGGCGTTCTGCCCCTCCCATTTTTCCGTGGCCTCCCAACCCCCCGAGGCCCCAGCCTCACGGTCGGGGCCGCACCAGCAATCGCAGCCCGGATCATCGGGGGCCCCTCGGCCATAAAACGCCCCATAAAAACTTGCCCATTTTTTGGCCCCGCGGGTGCCAAATAGGAAATCGGTGGCTCCCAACCCCCCATCGCGTTGCCCCCCGGCCTCACGGTCCCAGGTCGGGCCCAAGCCCCGGAATCGCGGCCGGATCATGATTCTGGCCCCCTCATTGCCGCCATAAAACTTGCCCATTTTCGGCCAAAAAAATGGCCGTTTAACCCCCCACGGGCGTTGCGCCCCGGCCCCTAACCCCGCCCGGGACCGCGCCAGGGCCGATTGCCGATCATGATTGGCCCAGCGGGAAAATCGGGCGGGGCCATAAACGATGCCCATTTTCGGGTTAAACCCCGGCGGTTTCCAACCCCCCGAAATGCCCAGCCTCAGTTATGTCAAACGGAACCGCCAATTTTCCCGTTTTCGGCCCCCCGGGGGGGGTCGGTGGTTCGGCCATAAACCCCATCGGTGGCGTCGGTCCCAGCCCCCATCGCGTTGCCCCCGCCTCACGGTCACGGGCGAGGCCAAAACGCCCCAGGCCCCCGGATCATGAGTTCGCCCCCCCTCATTTTGGCCATAAAAAAATTGCCATTTTATGGCCGGCAATGAGGGCCGTAACTCATGATCCCCCCATTGCGTTGCCCCCCATGGTTTGGTCAGCCCAGGGACCGTGAGCGCGGGGACCGCGATGGGGGGTTGGGCCGGCGGTTTACGGCCAAAAAATTGCCAATTTATGGCGTAAAACCGGATTTTCCGTTTCGGCCCCCGGGCGGTCGGTGGCCCCCGGCCTCGGTGGGCGTCGGTCCCCCCCGTCGGGGTCGGGCGGGCGGGCGCGGCCCCGAGCCCGGATCATGAGTGTGGGCTATAGCACAGCCGTAAAACGTTTTCCCGAAAAATGGGCAATGGCGGGCAATGAGGGCCCGTAACTCATGATCGGGCTGCGATGCGGTTCCGTTTGGACCCGCGGGACCGTGAGGCGGGGAGCAACGATGGGGGGTTGGGAGCCGGCGGTTTCTGGCCGAAAAAAATGGGCAAGTTTATGGCCGAGCGCCCGATTTTCCCGTTTCGGCCCCTCGGGGCGGTCGGTGGTGGCGGGGCCCTCCCCCATCGGCGTTGCCTCGTCGGCGTCGGTCCCCAGCGGGGTCGGCGGGGGTCGGGCCCCTGGCGCGGCCCCATGGCCCCGTGGGCTATAGCACCCCGTGAGGGCGAGTTTTGGCCGAAAAATGGGCAAGTTTTATGGCGGGCAATGAGGGCCGTAACTCATGATCGGGGCTGCGATTGCGGTTCCGTTTGGGCCAGGGGACCGTGAGGCGGGGGAGCAGCGATGGGGGGTTGGGAGCCGCGGTTTCTGGCCGTAAAAAAATGGGCAAGTTTATGGCCGAAAGCCGATTTTCCGTTTCGGCCCCTCGGTGGGCGGTCGGTGGCAGCGGGGGCCCTCGGGGCGTCGGTCCCAGCGGGGCGGGGTCGGGGCGGGCGGGCGCCCCCCAGGCGGGGCCGGGTGGGCTATAGCACACGGCCCGTGCGGGCGTTTCTGGCCGAAAAAAATGGGCAAGTTTTATGGCCGGGCAATGCAATGAGGGCCGTAACTCATGATCGGGGCTGCGATGCGGTTCCGTTTGGACCCGGCGGGACCGTGAGGCGGGGAACGATGGGGGGTTGGGCCGGCGGTTTCTGGCCGAAAAAAATGGGCAATTTTATGGCCGAACGCCCGATTTTGCGGTCTTCGGCCCCTCGAGGGGGCGGTCGGTGGCCCGCGGGGGGCCCTCGGGGGGCGTCGGTCCCCGGCGGGCGGCAGTCGGGGCAAGGCGGGCGCGGCCCCCCAGGGGGCCGGGTGGGCTATAGCACACGGCCCGTGAGGACAGTTTCTGGCCCTCGGGGCAAGTTTATGGCCGGGCAATGAGGGCCGTAACTCATGATCCGGGGCTGCGATGCGGTTCCGTTTGGACCCAGGCGGGACCGTGAGGCGGGGGAGCAGCGATGGGGGTTGGGAGCCCGGCGGTTTCTGGCCCGAAAAATGGGCAAGTTTATGGCCGAGCGCCCGATTTTCCCGTTTTCGGCCCCTCGGGGGGCGGTCGGAGGCCGCCGGGGGACCCTCGGTGGGCTTCGGTCCCGGCCCGGCGGTCGGTCGGGGCGGGCGGCGCGCCCCGGCGGGGGCCGGGTGGGCTATAGCACACGGCCGTGGGACAGTTTCTGGCCAAAAAATGGGCAAGTTTTATGGCCGGGCAATGAGGGGCGTAACTCATGATCGGGGCTGCGATTGCGTTCCGTTTGGACCGCGGGACCGTGAGGCGGGGGCAACGCGATGGGGGTTGGGGCCGGCGGTTTCTGGCCAAAAAATGGGCAAGTTTATGGCCCGAACGCCCGATTTTCCGTTTCGGCCCCTCGGGGCGGTCGGTGGCAGCGGGGCCCTCGGGGGCGTCGGTCCCGGCCCCGGGGGCCGGTCGGGGCCGGGCGGCCGCGGCCCCGGCGGGGACCCGGGTGGGCTATAGCACACGGCCGTGACAGTTTCTGGCCAAAAATGGGCAAGTTTTATGGCCGGGCAATGAGGGCCGTAACTCATGATCGGGGCTGCGATTGCGTTCCGTTTGGACCCGGCGGGACCGTGAGGCGGGGGCAGCGATGGGGGTTGGGGCCGCGGTTTCTGGCCGAAAAATGGGCAAGTTTATGGCCGAACGCCCGATTTTCCGGTTTCCGGCCCCTCGGGGGCGGTCGGTGGCCGGCGGGGTGCCCTCGGTGGGCGTCGGTCCCCGGCGGGTGCGGTCGGTCGGGGCCGGCGGGCGCGGCCCAGGCGGGGCCGGGTGGGCTATAGCACGGTCCCAGGCCGTGAGGGTTTACGGCCGAAAAATGGGCAAGTTTTATGGCCGGGCAATGAGGGGGCCGTAACTCATGATTCGGGGCTGCGATTGCGGTTCCGTTTGGACCGGCGGGACCGTGAGGCAGGGGGGGGTTGGGAGCCGGCGGTTTTACGGCCGAAAAATGGGCAAGTTTATGGCCGAACGCCCGATTTTCCCGTTTTCGGCCCCTCGGGGGGGCGGTCGGTGGCCGGCGGGGGTCCTCGGTGGGCGTCGGTCCCCGGCGGGGGCGGTCGGTCGGGGCCGGGCGGGCGCGGGCCCCCGCGGGGGGCCCGGGGGGGTATAGCACACGGCCGGCGGACGGTTTTACGGCCGAAAAATGGGCAAGTTTTATGGCCGGGCAATGAGGGGGCCGTAACTCATGATTCGGGGCTGCGATTGCGGTTCCGTTTGGACCGGCGGGACCGTGAGGCGGGGGGCAACGCGATGGGGGGGTTGGGAGCCGGCGGTTTTACGGCCGAAAAATGGGCAAGTTTATGGCCGAACGCCCGATTTTCCGGTTTTCGGCCCCTCGGGGGGCTGTCGGTGGCCGGCGGGGGCCCTCGGGGGGCGTCGGTCCCCGGCGGGGGAGGCCGGTCGGGGCCGGTCGGGCGCGGCCCCCGGCTGGGTGGTGGGCTATAACACACAGGCCGTGCGGACGGACAGTTTATGGCCGAAAAATGGGCAAGTTTTATGGCCGGGCAATGAGGGGGCCGTAACTCATGATCCGGGGCTGCGATTGCGGTTCCGTTTGGACCGGCGGGACCGTGAGGCGGGGGGCAACGCGATGGGGGGGTTGGGAGCCGGCGGTTTTATGGCCGAAAAATGGGCAAGTTTATGGCCGAACGCCCGATTTTCCCGTTTTCGGCCCCTCGGGGGGCGGTCGGTGGCCGGCGGGGGGCCCTCGGGGGGCGTCGGTCCCCGGCGGGGGCCCGGGTGGGCTATAGCACACGGCCGGCGGACGGTTTTACGGCCGAAAAATGGGCAAGTTTTATGGCCGGGCAATGAGGGGGCCGTAACTCATGATCCGGGGCTG